>JAAKBH010000071.1:407500-567462 GCA_019776075.1 Amaranthus palmeri
TATGTGCGGGAACACTGGGTATGATGATGATGATGATGATGTTCTTGATGACTAGAGTCGGGGGTGCAATCCAACATTATAGAATAATATTTTGCTTCTTTTATTTTTTTAACAATAATGGATCTAATTTTAGAAGAAAGCAAATGTATTAATTCATTTTGAATAAAATGACTTAAGTAATGATGGTGAATTTTTCCACAATTAATACGCTCAACATGTTCAATCATCACAGGATCAAATTCATATAGCATTTGAACTAAACCTAAGAAATTGCCATTTCCTTTTTCAAATAACCTTTCTTTACTTCCACGAAATGCGAGGTTATTTTGACCTAGATATTTCACTATAGCAATGATACTAATGAAAACATTTTTCCAATGCTCTTTTTCCTTTTTAAATTGTTGTTGAGAAACTTTATCAATTCTCTCATTCTTTTGCAATCTAAATCGAAGTTTTCACCAATTAGACATATTTAATATATGCTCAGGACTAGTTTCATGTTCTTTGAGTCTAACACTTAAATTATTCCAATCATTAAACCCTTCACGAACTAAAGCACCTTTTACCAATCCTTTTTTATATATTTTACAACAAAAGCAAAACACTGGATCAAGCTCCTTTGAATAACACAAGCCATTCTCGATCACAAGTTTCACCATTGGGCAAAGACCTTGTATAATGAGCCGAAGAAAATCTACGATTAACACTATTTTTTGGGCCTTTAACAATTTCTAAATCCCTTTTAGGGCCATTCAAAGCCAAAATATCAATAGAATTATTATCAAGAGTGTCCCAATTTTTGGGCTCGTTTAAGTCAAGCTCGTTATTATTATCATTTTGTTCAACATTATTATTGTTATTATCATCACATTTTTGTGAATCATTACCTTCAAGATTATCACAGTTTTGCGCAAAGTCTTCAAAATTATCAACTAAGTTAACACCAACATCCACATGTTCAACATCATCAATTGCAATATTTTCCTCCTCTACGGGATTAGGAGATTGTGTGGGAGTGTTATTTTTCAAAAATTTATCTAGAGCACCTCTTTGGGATTGAATGAATTGTTTTACCCTTTTTTGTTTACTACGTTTTTTTGATCCTGATTCGTACTTACGAAACATAATATAATAGCACAATCAAATACAAAAGAACTTAAATACAGAAACTAAGAGAGAAAGTAAAGCAGTATGATAACACCGAATGTCCTCCCGTTTCCAGATTAATTTCTGCAATTGAAGTCCAATACTTGATTTCTGATTTTGTACTGATTAAGACGGCAAGACCAATTTGTATAGAAGAGCTATTCCAACTGAAATTAAAGACAAAAAAACCATAAGATTTCTGATTTTGCATTTAACCAATAATAAACCCAATTAATTAATTAATTCATTCATAAAGTCTAGATTAATAAAATAAAAAAATTCAGAAAATTAAATCTTATAAGTTATAATCAATTATCAACAAAGAATTAAAGACAAAATTAAATAAATAAAATACCTTTAGTTGAAGATCTGGTGTAATTTTCTCTTTGATAATTCAACTTTGGGGCTTTAGAAATTGTAGATCTTAACATATAAATGGAGTTATAATATAATTTAAATGGTTTAAAAAATGATTTCATAAAGAAATCAGTTATAAAATTGGAGATATGAATAAAATTCTCCATCTTAAATAAAAGTTATGGAGAAATTAATGGTGTTATGGAGAAATTAATGGAGTTATGGAGAAGTGGAAAGGTTAGATATTAGAGGAAAGAAGATGAACCAAAAGCATAATTGATGTGATAATCTCCATTCTCTAGAATGAATCCATTGCAATTACATAAAGCTAGAGTGTAATTTTGAGTGGGGCCCGTAATTGATTTCATTTACCATAAAAAAGTTGGGTGTGATTTATTGGTGGGGCCCACCATACTTCATTTTCCAATAATAAAATTTGTCTTTGGTAAAATTTGATCCCACACCTCTTTGTAAAAGATATCAGTCTTCTACCAACTCTTCCAATTACACTTTATGTTTCTAATACCACAATTTAATATTTGAGGCCCCTTATTTCTGGGGGTCCTAGGCCGTTGGCTACCAGGAATGGGCCTAGAACTGGGCCTGCATCTCACTGATCGAGAGGTCACTGTAGTGTCTTATGTTCCTTGGCCATTCATGGGTGCACTGCATACATAAAAATAATGACGCAACAAAATGAAAAACCATATTTTTAAAATAATGAATCGTACTAAAAAGAGCTTACATAGTTAACTCTACTAACGATCTCTACAATTCAAAAATTTATACCTTCCTAGGAGAGAAATGTATAGGACGCCACATTGTACAAGTCGAGGTACTCAAGGTTAGTCTCCGAAATAGTGGATGCTGGAATGAGTGCCTTATCCTCTACGCATGCATAGTGACGGAACATAACCTATATCCCTTCACACTTGACATGTTCTAGTAACTTCGCCCTACCAACTAGTTCATTTAAATGTCCAGTGATGAAAGGTCACTAGAAGAAAACCTGATTATCTTAGCAAGTGATTAGACTTTTGTAACTGGCTTTTGTGGCTTCTCAGTAGTTTTATACATATAAGAGGGGAAATGCTTTGTTTCATAAAACTTTTCTTCATATCTGGGCATATTCCAACGATGCGAGGCATCTTAAAGGGATGCGTAGGATAAAACCTCTCATCTTATTCTTCGTGTTTCATCGGACCCAATGTTTCTTTGATTCCTACTTGATTTGGTCTCGAACTTCTATGGACTCCTTTTCTTGTAACTTTCCCAAATGACGTGGCAAACTATAGTTTATTCTTAGAGCACTTTGAGCTTCCTAATCCTTATATGATTGTGATCTAGATCTTTCTACCAAGGCTAATGTCACTTCTTAAGGAGGCTAACTCCGAAATTTTCACTATGTACTCCAACCTTTGCCTTGCTGGTGACTCTGGCTCCTAATTTGTCTTTGACACTGGATGCTTTTAAAGTACATATTTCCTGGGTATCCTCGATAAGAGTCTCTCTGGGAGGTGAATTCGTCCCTGAAGCAAATTTAGACGTAGTTGGTGCATTTCCCATACGTTGCATAGGTTTATGTTGATTGGAATCCTCTACATATCCCATCCTCATCGTATTGTGAATAAGGTATATGTTGTTCTGGTACCATTCTCCTGCTCATGGTAGCTACAATATTTCCATTGGAGTGTATTATGGTTTAAGTCAAGCTATGTGCCAAAGTTGCTACATCATCAGGAGTTAATTTGCCATGTGGTAAGGGTATCATACTCGTTGTACTTCTTGGTATCATTCTCACAAAATCATAGCTAGGAATAGGTTTCCACTAACTGCCATATATTTGGAAATGACTTTTTGACCTACGCACAAAAGATGTGGACCATTTACTTGTTTTGGTTACGATTGTCCCGCAACCTCTAAATTGTTTTCCTCTTGTGACTGAGTACGATGTGTTTCATAGTTTTGTTTCTTGGAAGTCATCATCTAGCCAAATCTAGATAACAATTGTCGAAAAAAAAGGTTATGTGTTTAAAAAGTGAACTAAGCTTAGGAAAAATTAAAGCTTAACTCAAAAGAACTCTATGTAATCCTACCAAAGACTAGACCAATCAAATACAAGCAATCGTGACTACTAGGGATGTAAGTAATTTGGTGAAAATCGAAAACCAAACCAAATAAGAAAACCGGAAAAAAAATTGGTTTGGACAATTTTTTTGAAGCTTAAATCAAAAATAAGAAAACCAAAAAATAAAAAAACCGAAAACCAAACCAAATAAGAAAACCGAAAAAAATTTGGTTTGGACAATTTTTTTGAATTTTTTTTTGAAGCTTAATCGAAAAAATAAGAAAATCGAAAAAAAAAATTAAAGCTTAACTCAAAAGAACTCTATGTAATCCTGCCAAAGACTAGACCAATCAAATACAAGTAATCGTGACTACTAGGGGTGTATGTAATCTAGCCAAATATGATTTGGTTTGGACAAATTTTTTTAAAAAAATTGGTTTGGTTCGATTTCGGTTCAGGCCCAAGAAAACCGAAAAAATCGAACAACACCGAAATTTTAAGGGAGTGAATAGTAATAGGCGGCCCAAGCCCAATGGAAGTAAAACCCTAACAGCATTTGAATATAAATAAGCCATTTCCATGTGTTTCCTGACTCCCCCTAACACCGAAATTTCTTGTTGAGTTGATGATAATGATTGGAGGAGAAAAAGTAAATCACATAAAACCCAAAGGAAGTTTACTACCAAAACAAATTGTTATTAGTAGGACTGTAAGAGTGACTCCTCAAATTTATAAATTGACATATTCTCCTGTTTCTTTCAGATGTGGGATAATAAAGAAAGGAATTCTTGTATACGACGATACTTAAATTGGGACCAACCCACACATACATGTGATCAATTTTAAGACTTATGTGATTACTTCTAAGGCTTATGTGATCACTTTTAAAACATATGTGACCACTTTTAAAACATATGTGATCAGTTTTTACTATTGTAAGTGATTACTTTTAAAAACTATATGATTGTTGTTAAGACATAAGATTACTTTTAAGAAGCTTTGAAATGAATAAGCAAAAAAATACTACCTCTGTTAAATGTTATCTGCAACTTTTGCCATTTTTGTCCGCTCAAGGTTATTTGCAACTTACTTTTTTCTTTCCCTTTTTAGTAAAAACTAACCAATCTAATTACATATCCCATCATTTTCTCTCTCATTCTTTCCCTTAATTACCTATCCCTACTTCCTCTCTCCTTCTTTCTCTTACTTACATATCCCTACTTCCATCATTTTCTCTCTCCTTCTTTCCCTTAATTACTTATCCCTACTTCCTCTAATTAAGACCTACCAAAAAATGCATTGGCAACCGCAAAGTGTACTGCGGTTGCACAAAACATTTAACGGAGGTAGTATATAAAAAGTCAAAAAAATAAGAAAAGTTTTAAAATATTTCCGATACAAGCACTTTCAGCCGGAGCTGTGGTTTGCTAGTGTTCGCTGTTAGTAACATCGAACAAAGAAGGTTGGTCAGAAAAAGTCAAGCTCTTTATTCGCTGTTACTAACAGCGAACAAAGAATTTACCTGGGTCAAACTTATATTCGCTATTAGTAACAGCGAACAAAGGAGACAAAGTCAAAAAATTATATATCACTTGTTCGCTGTTATAAACAACGAACAAAAAAGTGATACAATAACTTTTACCCATTTTGTCTTTCTTTCATTTTTCACATTTCACATCAAGTATGAGGGAGCAAGAGAGAAGAGGGAGCAAGAGAGAAGCACGATGATATCCAATTCAAACTAAAATTCATTGCAAATAGTGATCAATTTAGACAAATTTACAATTACTTTTCAATAACAATAAAAATGAAAGCCCTAAAATTCTACAATCCTTTTCTGGTAACAATATGAAGAATTAAATTCATAAATAATCCAAAACAAAACCTTAGATACAAACTAATCTTTGATTCATCACCAGGCCTTTGGCTTGAGCAAAGTTTATTCTAGGTGCTTGATTATGGCCATATCCATATCTGATCATATCCCAATCTACGAGCTACTTCCAAGGCAAAGCAGGCAGAAAATGAAATCCACATAAACCGCTACTTCATGTAGCGGTTTGGTTGTCCAAGGTAAAAAAATTATATTGAAAATGCTGCATTATAAACCGCTACATGGAAACACGATTTTGTACATATTGTTAACCGCTTCTTCATTTAGCGGTTTTAGTGAAATTTTTTTTAAAAAAAAGCCAACTGCTGACGTGGACGGTATGCAGGGAATTATTTTCCCTTTTGGCGTATAATGGGAATTATTTTCCCAAAAAGCTATATTGTGGGAAAAGATTCAAATAAGTTGCTTACTACTAAACAAGAATACAAAAGTTTTCATGAATTGATTGAAACTTTGGAGGCTTCTTTTGATTCTTCCATTTCCAAAGAAGAGAAAGAAAATGGAATATAGGAACAAAGCTATTAAAAATCTGAATATCACTTATTTGATATTTAATTTTTTGACTCCGTCTTTTTTCTTCACTGTTACTAATAGCGAGTAAAGGTTTGACCCAGGTAAAATCTTTTTTCGCTATCACTAACAACGAACACTACCAAACCACAACTCCGGGTAAAAAGTGCTTATATATGGAAATATTTTGAAACTTTTCTTATTTTTTTGACTTTTTAAATATTTTTTTTGATTAGTCATTTCAAATTTTCTACTTTTAAGACCTATATGACCACTTTTAGAGCCTATGTGATTATTTGTAATTTACTGTGTTACTTTTAAATCGTATCTGATCACTTTTAAGGCTTATATGATAACTTTTAGGGCAAGTGTGATCACTTTGACTATTATAAGTATTTATTTTAAAGCCTATGTGATCATTTTTAATTTACTGTGATACTTTCAAAGTATATGTGATCACTTTTAAGGCTTATGTAATCATTTTTAAAGCATATGTGATCACTTTTAACGCTTATTTGATCACTTTTAAAGCATGTGTGATCACTTCGACTGTTATAAATGATTACTTTTAAAGCATATGTGATCACGTTTAAGATCTTTGTGATTACTTTTACGGCCCGTTTGGTAGGTGGTAATAAACCATGGTAATGGGAATGAAAAATTAGTGTAATTTGGGTTGAAAAATCTCTTGGCTACCTTGATTGCTATGTTTGACAACCTCCAATCATCTCATTTTGTTCATAAAATTCATTCCAATGCATTACCAATGGGAGAGATGGTATTAGATGGTAATGGAAATTTGTGAACAAAAAATGTTTTTTGTGATCAAAGTTTCACTACCATGGGAATGACATGAAAGTTTTGATGAAATTTTACACTATAAATCATTCCCATTACCACTATTTAGTACCACTAACCAAACGGGCCGTTAAAACTTATGTGATCACTTTTAAAAACATATGTGATAATTTTAATTTTCAAGTCCACCACCATCATCACGGCAAAACACAATCTCCATAAGCTTTAAAGTGATTACATAAGCCTTAAAAGTAATTACATATATTTTATAAGTAATCATATAAGCTTTAAAGTGATTATATGGTAAAAAAAATGATCACATTGATTTTTCAAAGTGATAGCATAAGACTTATAAAAAAATTGATCACATCAGCTTTAAAAATGATTACATATTCAATACGAAAATAAGAGTTACCAGAAACGCGTCCTAAAAGCTCTACTCCCTCTGTCCCATTAAATTTGCAGTATTTTCTATTTTAGTTTGTCCCATTTAATTAGCATCATTTTTCTTTTTGAATTATGGCCCACCACTTTCTTTTAATCCCATCCAAACATTTCAACTTTCTTTTAATTTCAACGCACAATTCATTCTCTCCCCTCCTTTAATGCCATAATCTATCTTTTTCTTAAAACAACAATTTTCTTTTTCGCTTCAAATTATATTGGGACGGAGGGAGTATTATTAATGTCCAAACTGAGGTGGGTGTTTGAAAGTTGAAACCTGTCGGTGCCAGGTTTCTGGCATATATATAACATTTGATAGCTGCTGCTCGGCTGCTCCCCACTCGCAGGAGTCGAATATTGGTATTACTCCACTATGCACTATCACTACACTGTGGACTGCTCTAAATGACAAATTTTCTCTTTCTAGAACTCCTCATACTTTCTCTCTCTGCCGATCATCATGATGAGACTAAAGTCTACCACCAATCCTCTCAATTCTCTCCAAAACAAGAGGTCTTACGAATTTCATTCATGCTTCCATTTTCATCTCTGCATTTTCACTTTTCTAGGTCTTATTTTTGTTGTTATCCTAATTGCTTTGGGTTTTATCGTCGTTTATCTTCCTCAATCTCGTAATTCTTTTTTCTACTTTGTTTTTTTTTTTTTTTTTGCGTAATTTCAGAATTTAATTCAAATTTGATTCATTATCTGCGTTTTGTTTGGTATGCTATGTTGGATTACATGTCATGTTTACGCCATTAAAGTGTTGGATGCAGAGATGCTTATGGTTTCGCAATTAGACCTCAGCATGTACAAAGATATAGAGAGTATGCCACCATCTATCAGGTACATTATTACACTACACTGTAATACTGTATTTACCTTTTTTCGGCTATTATTGCTATTTGCTTAGTGCTTCTGGTTGGTGACTAGTGACTACTTATAACTTACTACTGATCATCGACTAGTGAGGCATTTTCGGCTTCAGGAATATTAACTTATTAAATGTTGTTCTGCTCTCTAATGTATTTATTAGGACTAGGAGTATGAACTAATTTTCTATGGTCAATGATTTTTGGTCTCTTTTATTCTGATTCATTCCGATACTGATTTCAATTGGTTACATGGCTAGCATAACTGAGAAAGGCATGGCTAGAGAGCAGAGGGTGTGTTTCGTGCTAGCTTTGAACCTTATTTTTCTTTTATTAAAGTGAACTTTTATTACTACATGTCTTTTGATTATGGTAAGACCGGAGAATCCCTAGAGACAGGTTGGAGTTAAGAGTAAGTCTTGTATGTACTTAGTCTACATCAAAATAGTGTGCACCAATTTTACTATTCGCTCATTTTCTACTTCAACTCTTTAAATGGAAACGTGGAAACTATTTTCATACAATGACATTTACGGAAATTGATCCTTCATATAGGTGGGTGAGAATTGAACTCTTGTCTCAAGAGTGAAAGAGAAGTCTTCGACCACTAGGCCAGGTGCCAAGCCATATTCTCAAAGTGAACTTATTTTTGTTAAAACCAATATTTTTGATTTGATGTGAAGAGAAACTCCATTTGTCATATGTTAAAAGTTAACGTTAGAAAAGGAGAAAATGCAGCCAGCTGTCACAAGTGAGAGGCAGTGAGGTGATATTTTAGCATACCTTGGCTTATGAGAATAATATTCAGCTTTTAAGACATTGGAAATGGATATTGGTCCAGGTTCTTGGATGCCAGAATTCATGTATTAGTATGATAACTAATGCATAGTATCAGTTTTCTGGTTAAAAGTTTACTGCATATAAGTGTATAGCATTCACTGAAGTGACAGATGAACATATTCAGAAACTTTTTTTGTCTTCATTGGTTTCATTTTGTTTTTCAGGAGGAAGAGGAGGAAAGATCTGATCGTTGGAACATTTTCCTTGAGATGTTATCCGAGTCTATTCAGTTGTCTGTTAATGGAGAAATAGTAGATACTTATGACAACAAAGGTCACCTGATGCCTATAGCTGATACTAACCTGCAAGCACCAGATGAGTCTGTTGTTGGAATTGATACATCTACTTCTGAAGGTTCTATAGATGATAAAACTCAGAAGCCTGAAGTCCCATCAGTGAAGGCAAAAAAAATTCATAAAGTTCAAATATGGTCTGAGATAAGACCTTCATTACGCGCAATAGAGGATATAATGAGTGTACGAGTGAACAATAGGAGCTGTTCCCATCAGAAAGAACCGGATACTGATTCTCACAAAGTTCTCAAATCTATTGAAGAAGCTAAGTCTTTCAAAGGAGCAGCAGAAGATGATTCCGAAGAAGAATTCTATGATGTGGAAAAATCAGATCCTGTTCAAGATGTCCCTTCTGTTGACACTGCTTCCACACTTGCAACTGTTGGCATTGTTGAGGGAACCAACCTAGACTCCAGCCCTCCTTGGAAAACAGAATTGGAATTTTTTGTTCGAGGGGGTCTTCCGATGGCCCTCAGAGGAGAGGTACTATATTTATAATTATACTATGTTATTTGTCGCAAACTTGGCTTACATACTTGGTAGTTCATGTAATTTTACAATTGCAGCTTTGGCAAGCCTTTGTTGGTGTGAAGGCACGAAGAGTAGAGAATTACTATGAAAAGTTGTTGCACTCTGAAAGTAATTATGTTAATAAAGTAAATCCAGAAGAAACAATTGATAATGATTCCGGTGTACAAAGTGCAGGACTTTGTGAGAAATGGAAGGGCCAGATTGAAAAGGTGGATTGGTGATTTTTTTGATTTTGACTATGGTCTACGCTGTGATCTTCATTATTAAACTTCATAACTGTATGCACACAGGATTTACCTCGTACTTTTCCTGGCCACCCTGCATTGGATGAAAACGGTAGAAATGCTTTAAGGCGTTTACTTATTGCTTATGCTCGGCATAAACCATCAGTTGGCTATTGCCAGGTAACAGACTTTGGTTGTTCTTATGTATGAAATAATTCACTTCTTTAAAATTTTAGAGCATATCAAGTCTAATTTTTGTCTTATATTTTACGGTGCATATGTTAAAATTTCTAGCTACGTTGAGATGCAATCCTTTAGAAGCATAAATAGAATGACATGTCTTGTGATTTGGGAGCTCTTTCATGTTTATCTTAAGATAACAAATTGATGATTTGATATTCTCCTGTTACCGAGAGAATCCGCTTGCAATGTTTTGATATCAAACAAGCAATAATATTCATGGATAGATATAAACAACATTTTTAGGATCGAGATTCCACCTAGAATCATTGAGGGGGTAGGATCAAAATCGGTTGGATCGAATCGTAGGATCATGTAACCCTACAAATATGCATATGTGCTTTGGATTAGTGAATATCAATTATATTTGTTCATTTTTTAAGTTTTAAGGTGAAAGTAAAAACTTATTACACTTTATCTAATTAAGTTCTGAAAAAGACTACTTTTAATAATCATTTTCAAATAGCAAATCAAGAAAAACGTGAATTTTATAAAGATATTGATATAATTATTTTTAAATATATATTTATACAAAAGTGAAATTTGGATTATATGAAAATATTTTATGATTGAAACTACTCTTATAAGATCGGATCGTAGAATCGTAAAATCGTGTTATGATGCTATCAAATAAATTCTTGAGCTAAGTAGGATCACACGATTCTATCACATTAAGATCCTACCTACGATCCGGATCGGTCACCTATTTTTGGATCGTAGGATCGTAGAATTTTATGTCAGAATTAAAAGCTATGGATATGCACCATAAAAAGTCGGTGAGCAAAAGATTAAAGTGAAGATAATTCTTTTGCACTTCAGTTACTTGAATTATAAAAGCTAATTTCCCAAATTAGGTTTGATGTAGCATATTTATGTGTATATTTGATTGAGGGTCAATTAGCCGTAGCCTTTCAGATAAGCATAGTAAAATCAGTCTCCTTTGAGGATTTTTGGTATAGTTTCCTCCCCAGTTTTCTCTTGTGGATCACTTGTAGATCTTTCTTGATTAGCTTTTAATGTATGTGTACAAAAAAATATTATTGCAGTGGCTTCTATCCAAGTGAAATTTTCTTACAGTGGAGTTCTACGTGGTTCCACACTCACTTAGTGGATGACTTATAGCTCTTAACTAATGTAGCAACAGACTTTGAGAATATTTTTTTATGTATGTTCGAGAAGAAGTGATTGTAAACCATTGTATTTTTGTTCAAAACCAAATGATACTTCCTGCCCAAAAATTAATAAGATGTGATATGCGATCTATATGCTTAAGGTATGGCGAAATTTTGGTTTGATATTAAAGTAACTCTTAAGATATACCTTGAAAGGGGTTCATTATGGAAATTTTAACCCACCATTGTATTAAACTTGTTTTTTGTTCTGTTTTTGATGCCCCTTAAATTTTGTCTAAAATAAGATTCCACAAAGGATATAGTAGGGATAGTTTTTGTCATAAATGATGCTCAATTTCTTTAGGAATTAGGATGGAAAAACATTCAAGCATGTATGTGTTCTAACTTTGCCATTTCACCATACTACACAAGAAACATGTGACTCTTTGAAATGTACAAGGCTAAGTACCTGACATGTTCAACCAATAGCCCAGGCCCAACAATTTCCATATTTCATAAGCATCGAAATTTTGTAATTGATGAAAAGCCTCATCGGGAGTTATTAAAATAAAATTGGAATGCCAATTGCTTTCGTAAACTTTTGGACATTGGTGTATTTGTGCTTCCATTTCTGTTGTAGCACCTCCTAGTGTTTTGGGGATATCTGCTAAGTAGAAGAAAATATATATGGTGACTTATTTTTATTTTTTAAGGCGGGGGAGTGGAATAGGAATGACTTGATGCAACTATTGGGAAGTAAACATGTTACTGCTTGGGTGCTGCTTAGTAGTCCAGAATTTGAAAGTTTACTTTTGAGGAGCATCTTAGCATACTAGTAACTACGTGATTTCAGGCCTTCTCCTATGGATTGTAGAAGAGTTTTATGTATTAAGTGTAAAAAAAACTTACTGTGTTCTGTTTCTTAATTTTATTTATTGACAGGCGATGAATTTTTTCGCTGGCTTACTGTTGCTTTTAATGCCTGAGGAGAATGCATTTTGGTAGGTCGGAAAACCTTTTTTTATCCTATAATTTTCTCTTTTTCTATGTTTGATACTTGTACATTTTATCTTTGTATTACGTGGTTTTTAGGTGACTTCTCAAATGCTACATTTACAGGACTCTTATGGGTATTATGGACGACTATTTTGATGGTTATTATTCAGAAGAGATGATCGAGTGTCAGGTAGTGGCTCTTACATTTATTTAAGGATGCATTAGTGATCAACTATTCTTTCCCAGATTTTGGCGTTCAATATCGATCTTGTGTTCAGGTGGACCAGCATGTTTTTGAGGACTTGATGCGCGAACGGTTCCCAAAATTGGGTTTGTGTTCTCTTTATACTAGTATGTAATAATTATTTCTGGTCACTTAAGACATCTAAGTTTCTGAACCCTTCTCTCGCAGTAAATCATCTCGACTATTTGGGCGTGCAAGTGGGATGTGTTACTGGTCCTTGGTTCCTCTCAATATTCATAAATATGCTTCCGTGGGAAAGTGGTCTGGTTCTATATCTGACTATAATTAAAGTTCAGGATATTTTTGTGAACGGCTTTTTTTAGACATGGCACAGTGTTATTTTATTTACCATTTTTGGTCGATAGCTTTTGACTATTTAGCATTTGAGCGATCAGCTATTGTTAATGGGTTCTCTTTTCTGTCATCAGTTCTTCGAGTTTGGGATGTGCTTCTGTTCGAGGGGAATCGTGTTATGCTGTTTCGCACTGCACTTGCGCTTTTAGAGCTATATGGTACTTTGCAAAGTATAATGATTTAAGAATTTTCGGAGTAATATCAACAAAAAAAGGATTTCTGGATGTAGTTTCTTGAGTGAGAGGTTATTTGTCGAAACTATGTTTATGAAGAACTGTAGAACATGGGGTTTCTGGGTCTATTTTTTAACTAATAAAACTATTTGTAATGATGCTTTCCTTTCTAAATTCGTGCAGGCCCTGCCTTGTTAACAACAAAAGATGCAGGAGATGCAGTTTCGTTGCTACAATCTCTTGCCGGATCAACATTTGACAGTAGTCAACTAGTCCTGATTGCTTGCATGGGATACCAAAATGTACATGAAGCTAGATTGCAGGAATTGAGAGATAAACATCGTCCTGTAGTAGTTGCTGCTATTGAACAAAGATCCAAAGGCCGTCAGACTCTGAAAAATTCTCAGGGTTTAACTTGTAAGCTATACAGTTTCAAGCATGATCCTGGATCTGATGAGCAAATGAATGGTGATACAGCACACATAGAATCTGGTTTTACTGTCCCCGGTGATAACTTTATTGGCATGACTGGAGCTGTAGATATTGCTCCTGGTTTGGATATTCAAGAGCAGGTAATGCTTGATTGTTTCGACTTTTCAGTTCTGGAATCATCTCTTTCTCATGAGTTAAGTATTTGAGCCATCCCACAAGAAGCAACTGGCTGCAAAAATTTTTTTAATCTACAAACTGCTAATCACATGGACTAATATGTTGCCCATTTCTTGATATCACTATCGGAGAAAAAAAAAATGCCAGAACATTCTACGAACATAAAGAAAAGTTGCTAAACCTAAATGCCTAGCAGTGATCCACATTGACATGTGAGAAGTGAGATAGGGGGGTGGGTAGTGGGAGGCATTGCTTGTGTTAGCTCGAAAAGGATTACTGACTGTTTCATAAATATTTTTAATTAAACCTAATTTGACCAACACATTTATATGATGGTTTTTTCTGCTCAAGTTATTAAATGCACTTTTGCAGGTAGGATGGTTGAAGGTTGAATTATGCAAATTATTGGAAGAGAAAAGATCCGCAGAGCTCAGGTGAAATCTGGGTCTCTTTTCTCCTATCTATAACAAAGAATCTTCCCAAGTCTAATATACGAGCATAGCTTTGTTTATCAGTCTGATACTCTGATCTATCGCTCAACAGTCTTTCATGTGATTAACTTTTACGGCCCGTTTGGTAGATGGTAATAAACCGCGGTAATGGGAATGAAAAGTTAGTGTAATATTGGTTGAAAAATATCTTTGCTTCCTTGATGGCCATGCTTGACAACCTTCAATCATCTCATTTTTTTCATAAAATTCATTCCAATGCATTACCAATGGGAGGGGTGGTATTAGGTGGTAATGGAAATTTGTGAACAAAAAAACTTTTTTGTGATCAAAGTTTCATTACCATGGGAATGACATGAAAGTTTTGATTAAATTATACACTATAAATCATTCCCATTACCACCATTTAGTACCACTAACCAAACGGGCCGTTAGAGCACCTAATTTGATTCCTTTTCTGTTGAAGAGGTAACAAAGGGCTTGACTAGGATGTTTCTTAATAAGGACCCCTCATACTTCTACTTGCACTCCTATACATGCTAAAACTAATTTTTTCCTATAGAGATTTTTAACATGTAGACATATTTACTAACTTTTGAGTAATTATTTTTGTTCCCTTTGATTTTGGAACCAGAGCAGAGGAGCTGGAGACTGCATTAATGGAGATGGTGAAGCAAGACAACCGTCGACAATTAAGCGCAAGGGTAAATGTTTCTTGCTGTGAATTGAATTTTTGCTCTTTTTTAATTAGTTAATGTTTGTCAGTTTTCCTTAATAGATTTATTTTCTGTGTTATATCATGTAGCATCTGTCAAAATTTTTTTAAGTTGATGTCAGTCAGCAGATGAAGCAACCAGAATCTGTATACTAGTTTCTTTTTAGATCCGAAATTCACTTCAAAATTAATTGGTCAAGATTTGGCATGTCCTGGAACTGGAATTTGAAATTTAGACAATAGTTTTGATATAAGAATTTCAACTACTTTATGTTGATACCATGTTGCATTCTTGTGTTGATCTTCCCTTGTAAGCAGGTTGAACAACTGGAACTAGAGGTTTCAGAGCTCCGTCGTTCTCTCGCTGATAAGCAGGAGCAAGAAGGTGCCATGCTTCAGGTTTCATTTTAGCATAGATTTACTTAGCTTGTCAGTGGAAGCTTTATATTATGAAAGCACGGATCAAGAAAATTGTTTTAACATTATTAATGCACTTTACAGGTCTTAATGCGGGTTGAGCAAGAGCAGAAAGTAACGGAAGATGCACGTAGATTTGCTGAACAAGAAGCAGCATCACAGAGAGTTGCAGCTGAAACTCTTCAGGTTCTTTATATACTGCCTTAGTCCTCTCTTTTCTTTCCCATATTTCCGCCTCTACTTCCATCCAGTTGGAGTGGAAGGCTGTGGTAGGTTAAGATTACATGCCAAAGGCCTGGAGTTAAAATGAGGACGTCCAACTTGTTGATCATGAACTCCATTGCATATTTAAATTACTTGGCTGCAATTTTTTTATCTTAATGAATCTTTGTTATATGAACTCGGGTATCATATTGAAGATCTGGATTTTCACATCATTTGGAGAATCTATCTTGTAATGTTGCTAGTTTTAGTGTGCATTATCTATCATGTTGTTATTGGTTATTAGTACAATGCTTGTATCTAAAAAGAAATTAAAGGTATTGATTATTGTAACACCCATGGTCCCGAGGGTCCTCAAGACCTATCAAAGAAGAAAGGAGGGGTTGGCGGTTTAATATGGGTTTATTAGGAATATTTGTAATTAGATTCTGTTTTGAGTTTATAATGTTGTTTGGTTAGGTGTCTTTTATCTTAATTGTTGGGCTTAGGTGGCATTAGTTAAATAACTATATAAGGCCATCATGAGTTAGACTTGGATCTTATCTTGTCATTTTGAATAAGAAGTGGATAGAAAGGAGTTTTCTCAACACTTGTGAGAGGGAGTTTGGACAGCACTCGAAGCTGTCCCTCAATCACTGTTTTCATATTCTTTGTTGTGTCAATTGGTAGTTTGAGGCAAGGGTTGTCTCAATTATCAGTTTTATTGAGTCCTCCATATGGCTTTGTTGTTTACATGTATGCTTCCATTACGAAGGTACTAAAGCAATTCTTGTGTGTAGGCAAAATATGACAAGGCTAAGTTTGCACTTGCTGAAATGGAGAAGCGAGTAGTTATGGCAGAGTCAATGTTGGAAGCTACACTACAATACCAGTCCGGCCAAATGAAAACTCAACCTTCTCCAAGGTAATCTGGTTTAGATAGTTGCTGTACAGTGTTTCTGTTATACCTTGATTCCTGCAAAGATGCTTTCGTTAAAGCTAAAGCATGGATTGTGAATAATCAATAATATATGGCTGTCTAGATATAATGTACAATGCTTTGACTTCTCTTTTGTAGGTCTGTACATAATTCTTCACCAGTACAAAGTAACACAGAGCCTTCAACAGATCTACCTGTTAAAAAAAATTAGCCTGCTCACAAGACCTTTTGGGCTCAGATTGCGTGAAACGAACAAGGTAGTCTATTTGCATAAGCTTTAGGGGTGTTTGGTGAATGGCCATAGCCTATCAGCTAAAAGTTGATTGGAGTGTCTGTTGACTGAATTGACCAGTTGGTTTTTTGTTTGATCAGCTGATTTTGAACACGCTGTTTCGAGTAGTTTGTTCAAAAATAGCTTATTTATAACTATAAGTTATCTCAATCAACTAATTTACTAAACACTAATATTAGATGATTTGACCACTCAATCATCTATATATCCTAAATTAAACTATAATTGTCCAACAAACTATTTTGCCAAACACCCCCTTTTATTTATTACTCTTGATATCTGGTATCTTCTCGTCAATTTATTAAATTTGAGTTGACCCTTCTAACATTTTGAGAAGTCTTGGGTACTTTATTTTGTTATTGACGTTTGGATGAATATCTATAATAATTTAGTGGATTGTCTTCTGTATCCCCTTGATTATTGAGGAGCTGTTTCCATTTCAAATCAATGCCTAGCTTGTTCATTACAAATAAGAAACGTAATTTGATTTACGAGCAATCTACTAACATAATGAGTTGCTGTCTGGTACACAAATCACTGCCACAATCACATGGAGCATGACATGATTCATAATCTCCTCTTGAATCACGAATTGAAAAAAAAAGCAAATTATCATCATTTAATTTTAGGCTATTTTTGGGGCCTTTTGAGCGAATCGCGAATTCATAAAACGAATTAGTATGCGAATTATGTTACACTGGCCACAAATAATCCATCAGAGTATTATGTTCCCTCTTTGTTTCTTGTACATTTCTTTTTCGTCTTCCTTGAGCATGGTATAATCTAGGTGTCAACTTTTGGCCTATTAGCTGATTTGTAATAAGCAGTTTATACCATCTATTTTTTCGACCACCATTTCTACATTAACCTCATACAGGTTTTATTATACACTTTGTTGATGATTGTCATACATTATACATTGAACTGTAACCTTGCATCAAGTTGGCTTTGATTCATTTTAAAAATTGTTATTGTATGATACATCTGTTTAGTTCTACTTTTACATCTAGAAGATTCCAGACTACGCAAGCAAGCATTCAGGTAATTAAACTGTGGCCTATTCTGCTGGACTTGACAGGGAAAGCCAGAAAGCGTGGAGAGTCAATTGAGACTAAGCCAAATGACGAAGCTGAATCGTTGAGGAGAAAGTAAGTTCTTACAATCAAATTCCAGAGAAGCCATAGATACGCGACTGTGGATTCTGGTAAAGGTGTGCAGTCTGCATTTTACTAGTGCTGCAGCACAAAATCCAGTTCGGGCAGCATAATATTGGTGAGATCTGAATTAGCATAGACAAGTCCTGTTGCTACTTCAGTTTTTCTATCTCCAGTGTTTAGTATTCAATTTTCATTTGTTGAGTTTTTTAATCTCCAGTGTATAGCATTCAATTTTCATTTGTTGATTACACAGTAATAATATCTTAAATATATAGATATAGATTTACTACCATTAAATTCCTGGTTCTTCCCCAATCCCCATCCTTGCTCAAATATTGTATGAACATTCTTTGTGAAATACTATAGCTTTGTGAAATACTTTGGTAATGTTTCCAGTCCATGATCTTGTAAATGTTATGTAATAAATGATCAGTAGAATTTGACTACTAATACTAGACAAGCAAAATTAGTAACGATCTTTTACACTTTGTTTGGATAACAATGCTGAAAGGAAATGAAAGGAAGGTTAAAGGGAGGGAAGATAAAGGGAGGGAAGATAAAAGAAGGGGAGAGGAAAACTTTCTCTGTTGAAGATGAATTCTGACAGCAGTGTTGAAGATGAAAGGGTGGGATTGCTTTGACATTGAATTTACCTATTTTATTATGAAGGAAAGACAAAAAAAGGTAAAAATAAAATTACTTAAGTTAACCTGCTAGAGCCGGTTGCAAACCTAACGGGACTATTTTCAGCAAACGTTATCAATAGTTAAGATTATTAAAAGATAATCAATAGTTGGGATTATTTCTGGCCAACGGGTGATAGTTGGGATTATTCATGGCAAATTTTCCTAAAAAAAATATACAATTGGGCCAGCCCAATAAGATATGTCTCACAAGTGATGCGGTCTCACACAAGTTTTTGTGATGTTTGAGATGTTTTGACCCTTAAAGAGATTATGGTTTTAGATTCGACTGGTTTGGGTTAAGTAAATTCCTTAATGACTAACTTTTTTAGTTTAAAATAAACCCAAGTTGTTACAGTTGGTAACATTGTTTTGTCATTTTAATGTTTTTTTTTTTCATCTTTGTAAAACATCGCAAAATAGATATGATATTTTCATTACTCTAATACCATTAAGCGCTTCTACCTAGGTTCCAAAGATTAAACATTCTAATATATAGCCGTCTCAATCAAGTGGAGTGCGTGAGCAATTTTCTCATTTTGAACTCACCAATATTTTATAGGAGGTACTCTAAGTAAATAACGGTAATTTACTTTAATAGAGTGGGGCTATAAGGACTTTAACTTATCTTTTTTGTTTTGTTTATTTTATTGATATTTATTTTATTTTTTTATGTTAATTTACAAATCTCAGTGAGTGATTAAAAATTTCTGTACTCAATAGAGTACAACCTATTCATCAATTGTCATGAGCCTTAGACGTTGAGAAATTATTCTACATTTAAAATTTTCAAACACACATCAATAACAAAATAAGGTAAATAAATTGTAGAAGTACATGAAGAAATCTCATTTGTGAATTGTGATTTAACAAATGAGCCAAATACAAGTGAAGCTTAAACAAGGTATTTTCATACATACAAGTTTGAAGATGGAGTTATGGAGTATATAATTTTAAATTCAATTTTATATACACTTCTCCATTAAACAAAATTACAATAGTGGTTAATCCTTTACCCAACTCTTTCACCGAATATTTGAGGCGTCAATATTATTCCAATGTATAGACTCTTACCATATTCTTTTTCATCATTTTATAATGATAGAAAATGTGTATACTACAAATTACAAGATAAATTTGTAATTTCATTTGTATATTAATGATAATGAACTCCTTACTTTTTTTATTACTAAATAAACAAAATTTGAAGATTAGTATGCAATGATAAATGATTGAAGGGTGATTCTTTTTTTTTTTTTTTGTGATACTTCTGTTTCACAAAGATACTTGGGTTATGATTATGGAAATTCTCTATGACATACAAGCAATCACATTACACACTCAGTACATCCAAATGGCAATTCTTTTATTGACATCCGAATCTTTCTATAAGAGGAAAGATTTGGAAACAAATGGCAATTCTTTTCTTTGCCCTTCCTTTCCTTCCTATACAGACAATTTAGTCTTTCCCTCTCTTTTCCTCCCCTTCCTTTCCTACCTATTCTATTCTTTTCTTTTCTATCCTAATTTGCTATCCAAACATAGTGTAAATAAACGTAATCATATCCTTTTTCGAGCATTTTACCTAGTTCAATTAAATTAAATATTTATTGTTATTTTCAAAAATTAATACTAACAACTAAATAAGTCGCAATTTGTATACAACATACGTGCTCTTACGAAGATAGGTGGTCACAGGCTCACATGTCACCAATCACAGACGGACTTAAATAACCAATAAACTATACACAACAATATTATCATCATCCAATAAGTTCTGCCTATAGGCAGAGTTGTATAAAGAACTATAGTATAATCTATAAATTTATATATAAAAAAAACTGTAGAACATATATATTGACTTGAGTCTTCACATCTCTTGTCTATTTCCTTGGTGTTGCTCAACTTCTGGTGAGTTGAAAATAACAGTGTTTGTTGTAGCAGTACTATAGATCATGATAGAAGACTACTATTAAGCTATCCTAATGGCTTACTACAAAAACAAATCAAACCTATTAACATCACTTGATGACTTAATGCTATTAAGCGACCGAACATTCTCATCGATTTCAGTCACTTCCATGGAAGTTTACCGAGCCCTCAAAATTCTCTTCTTGCTCGGGGACTGGCAGCAGCCAAGTGAAAACTCTGAACACCCTGAATTTCAGGATCATACTTTTGTGAAGCAAGGTAAGTTAAAGCCGTAACGACATCTGCAATAAGGGGTCTCATATTAGGTTGTTCTTGCACACACATTGCGGCGACTGCTAGCGCTTGATACAATCCCCTTGCCGGATATCTTCCTTGGAGTGTCGGATCAGCTATCTGAGAGAACTTTCTTCTGTCTTTGAATAGTGGGCGGGCCTGCACAAACAAACATCTCTAGTAAATCACAATCAAAATATGGCTTTTATTTACAGCCTTTTTGTATTTGAAATAGCATATCTGTTGGTGGGATATACAAAATTAAGTATTAGACATTAACTTTACGGCTTGTTTGGTTGTTATTACCATTTGGGAAGGTGGTATTAGGTGGTTATGAATTCTTATGAAGAAAAACACTATGTTCGAGGGTAAAAATTCCATTACCATAGGAATGCTGGAGGTGTTCAAAACATACCCGATAACGCAAAATTTACCCGACTTTGTAACCGAATCCGATTAGACCCGATTTTAAAAATGTATTTATATTTATATAAAAACCAAAATAGACACAAAACCCAATTTTAAACTGACCTAAAATCAATCCGATGACTCAAATGAACACCTCTAGGAATGCAAAATACAATTTACATAAATTAAATTAAAATTAAAATTATGACTCATTCCCATTACCACAATTCAAGACCAATAACGAAAGGCCCATTAGAGTTAACAGTACTGATTTGGCATGCAAAAACTACTTCAACAGATTCAGATGTTTATACTTCAACGTAAGTACAGATCTAGAAGATGGAAGATCATTAAGAATTATAAAGTCTTAACGGTCAACAGTACAAAGTTAGGTGTTTGACAAGGAAAGATCTTTGATAAGTCAAAAGCATACAAGTTCATCAAATTGCATGATCAGCAGCAATGTCTAAAACACATCAATTTTGACCACCTTCAAATTAGTATGGGAAAAAATTATGAATTATATTAACTGTGCTAATCAGGTTTCAAGTCTTTATTAAATTAAGAATCATATTTTCATACATAATACGACAGGATCTGATTTAATCATTGTTCAATGAGATGATCGATATAATAAAGAGCAAGAGCCAAGAAAAACAGTCACACGAAGTGAAATTAACAAAAACAATGATAATGCAAAGCCGAAGGTTACATACATATGGCTTCTGAAAACTAACACATTCCTTCGGTAACATACATTGTAGTTTAGGCGGATAACTTAAAAGAGAAGCCAATTCATACTAGGGTAATCTCAAATCTTCAATCACTAGCATCCAGTATTATAGATGTTTCCACTATCACATAAAGTGGAAGAAAATAATATATTGACGCCAATCATAGAGCAAAGATGAGGTGAAGGCCATGATCGTGGTAACGACCCGGTGATGTAGTAATATGAGTGATGCGGTCATCATGATGCCAATATATCGGCCAAAAGCATGATATATCCCTCGAAAAGGGACAAAATGAGCTTTTTGACACATTTACAGCACGGGAAACATAGGTTCAATTTTTTGAAAATATTTACAATGCAGGCAATAAATTACGACCTTACTTTGCACTATAGCGTCAACCACAAGCATAAGTGAAATTTCAGATTTTATGAAAAATAGTTATAGCCAAAGAAAAATGGAGTTATGAAATAGATGAGGTCTCTTACCCAATGCACAAGATTCTGCTCCCCTTTGCTTTTTGAATTGTCAATTGCTTTCCTTCCTGTAATGATCTCCAAAAGTACAACTCCAAAGCTATAAACATCTGATTTTATGGTTAGCTGACCAGTCATTGCATATTCCGGAGCACAATATCCGTAAGTTCCCATCACTCTCGTAGAAACATGAGTTTTATCCCCAACCGGCCCCAATTTTGCCAAGCCAAAATCAGACAACTTTGGGTTGTATTCTTCATCAAGCAGTATGTTGGAACATTTTAAATCACGATATATGACTGGGGGATTTGCTTTATCATGCAAGTATTCCAATCCTTTAGCAGCACCTGCAGCTATTTTCATTCTTGTATTCCAATCTAGGCATCTGCTGTCAGGAACGAGGTCTGAGACAAGATATGAGGTCAGAAATGCATGTTTTATGAGCACGCAAAAGAAAACAACAAAACATGTAGCAATAAACACACGAAAATGCAACACGTGTGAATATTGCAAAAGGACAATTTCCAAAGATATGAAAGAGAAGAAAATATTTATGCTTTGTATTACAGAATGTTATTATTAACCAGTACAATAGAGAAAAATGATAATCCTATATATACGCATAACTTAATTTACATGTCACTATTCTTATAACAGAAGTGGTAACATGGATTGATCTTCATTTTTTCTTTGTAGAAAGAGCAAATAATTACCTAATAAAAGTTAGCTTCAATGGTTCATTGGAAAGAAAAAAACATGTGGGTGCTTATCATGAAGTTTTTACTCCTCGGCTGCCTATATCCTCATGTCTCTAGATTTACTAAATGCATTTTAAACAGATTTAAATAAATGCACATTTAACAATGATTTTTGAAATGATGGTTATAGAATGATAAAAGTTGGTTAATTGGTCAAAACAATACGAAATCCCTGCAGCCTTTCCTCCGGTTGAATGCAATATCTCAATATCAGCCAAATCCTTTCTTATTGGAGAGAATATTCTTTATCCAATGGAGAATAATGAACAGAAGAAGGCTAAATTCATACCATATAGATGGTCTTCTAATGATCCTAATGCCATATACTCATACACTAGAAGCCTTTGATCTCCATCAGCACAATATCCAATTAAGTTAACTAGGTTTGGGTGATGAAGTAGGCTGAGCATTAGAACTTCAACGAGGAATTCCCTATTGCCTTGAAGTCCATTGTGATCAAGTTGTTTGATAGCAACAACCTACACCAAATCCATTTATCTGATAAGTGTTAAAGCCCTAAAAATAAACTTCACTCTAGTCAAGAAAAATTATACCTTTCAGTTCACAAAAACACACAACTAGACTATTCAATACTTTATGCCGGAGATAATGAAATAAGAGTTTACGCCAAAATCAACAATGAACTAAGAGAATATACATTCATGGAAAACGTCCCCTGGTACTCTACAAAAGCATATTGATCCATTTATTGGCTTCTAGGAAACAACGTTCATAATGTTACACTCATAGACAGTCATATACATTTAACGAGGCATAGCTCATAAAACATGATACACTCAAGCATCAACACAATTCTCGTTCTCGCATAGGAGATAATCAACAATAAAAAAGGTAATATTATCCCTCAAATGTAACAAGCACATGAAAAAAACTAGCTTAAGAAGACACATAGAATATGTTATATGACAGAAACAAACATTCACAGAACAAAATAAACTCCCAATCCCAATATATGTCAAACCAAACCAAGCAATCACTAACAACACATTTTCATAGCTTAAAATATCAGTATATTTCCAAACTTAGAATAGCTTATTAACTACCTGACCAGTATTTTCCAGCTGCCCTTTATAGACACGCCCAAAACCTCCTTCGCCAAGCTGATAATCTACTCGAAAGTTCCTTGTTACAGCTGCTAATTCACGAAACGTAAAGGTCTTTACAGCTATATGATCTGATTTACCATCCTTTGTTGATTCTTTGAGCCCATTGACTGATCCATTCAGCTTGGACTTATCTATTAATGCATGAAAACACAGAAAATGTCTTGATATTAAATTACCCAGAAGCAATTCCAAGCTAGGGATTGAAAATACCAACCAAGACAATAACAAACAGCATCATAGAGCTGTGATCAACAACAGCATGGTCCAAACAAGCAGTAAACTTTCAGAAACTAATCTTACAAGTTTTCCTGAAGCTCATTTAAGAAAACAGGGATATGGGATTTAAACATCCATGAATCAACAGTCAATTCAGACCAAACTAATAGAACATCAAGTTAGAGGGAACTGTAACAAAAAATCATAACCCAAAAAAGGGGTCAATCATACTTCAAAAAGAATTTAATTCAGACAATTTTCCCTTAGTAAACAAAACAGTAAAACAAAACAAATAAGAAATAAAGCAATTAACAGAAAAAGAGGTACAAAAAACAAATAAATTGAAGTAAAAGATGAAAAGGGTAGATGAAATTGGTGATGAAAAGAAGTAAAATGAAGGAAAAACCTGAACTAGATGAAGAGATCTGATGTTCAAAGGTTTTTGTAAAACCCCTTTTCTTCAAATTTTGGTGGGATTTTCCAGTGCCGGTGCAGGGAAACCAGCCCATTGATGTAAAATCAAAAGCAAACCCAAATCCAAGAAGAAGAAGGAGTGAAAGACAGAGTAGTAATCTTTGGTAATTGTAATTGGTATGGATAATGCAATGAAGAGGTCAACAGAAGAAAAAAGGGGTATACCAAAAACACGACTTTGGGCATTGCTTAGAGGAATGTGGAGGGAGTCAAAGGTAATGGGGGAGAAGCAGACACTGTTTAGTGTTTAATGTCAATCTGTTTGAAAAATATTGAAGCTGTCTCTTTCACCACTCTAAAATACTCCCTTTTTATACACCCCGTGTTTTGGATGTGTCTATATCTTTTTCAAAATACAGCTGCCCTTTATGTGTAGGGAATAGGGATAGGGACCCACTCCCCTTTTCACTTCAATTAGAGTTGTTTATGGGCGTATCCGCCAGGCTCGACCCACTCGGCTCGAAAATTAGGCAGATATTGACAGCGTTTTTCAAAAAAAATTTTAAATTTGGACGGGTAATACCCGCCCGCTAAGATGAATGGGCGGGTAGTGATGCCAGAAAATACCCACGGGTATACCCGCCTGCCGCTCAGTTTAATATAGTATTAATTATTATATAATTGATTCTATTGCTATAAAACTAGTAGTCTAGTGTCTAGTACTACTAGTCTACTACACATACCCAACTTTAGTAATTAGAACTCATACCCATTTTAATATTTTATTAATTTATTATGATTGAAAAGGTATATGCTTGGACTTCGTACTTCATAGAAAGATAAATCGATGATGGAATGTTTGTTGGATTATGCAACATAATGTTTAGTATTTATGTAATTTGAGTATTTTGAGACTTTGTATGTATTTTGAGTATTTTGATACTTTTTATGTATTTTGAGTACTAGTTGTGGGGCCGCGTGCTACGCACGCGGTCCTCCAAGTTACACTGTCGTATTTAATAATGTTATTTTAGATGCTTTTGTTAACAATAATACAAATGCAAATATAAGAATGTCAATGTGTTGCAAAGATGTGGAGGCAAAAGCTGAAGAGGTATAGATAATAGTAGGCAACAACGTCAAAATAAAGCATGAAAACGTTTCAAAGGCTTTATATGTTGAGCCATAAAACGGAGCTAGGTTGTTCAAATGCTACGCACGCGCACCCTTAAAATGCTATTTAAATAATTGTAAGTTTAATCAATGAATTAACTGTAATTAAACCGAATGGTACTCTGTTACATAATTTGCAGTTTAATCGTGAGGAGCTTCTAGTTAGTTGTTACCACTCACTTGAGCTATGTAGGAACAATTTCAATTTTTTTTAGATAATACTTGTGTACGCTAAAATTTTCATTTGAGGTATAATAAATAATGATAACACATATAGGAGAATGAAGATGCGGTATTATTTATTAAGGGAGATAATAGAAGTATGTAATGGAAAGAATGTAACGGAACAAAGTAATTTTGTTTTGTTTATAGGTATTATCAAATAATTTTAATTTGTTTGGTCTCGATCTTTTTGGGCCTTAGAGCAAATCTTAATTTTGAGCTCTTGATGACAAATTAAATAGGAGTGACATAAATAAATTTAAAGACATATTCATTTAGGCATAATCATTTAGACTAACTACTTGTACTAAGTGTTTAATGTGATTGATTAGATCTCGTGAATTTTCATTGCAAAAATTTAGCACCTTTGTGAAAAAATATCACACAATTAATGAAAGTTTACAATCTCCTTCAATCATTTACCATGATTTCGAGCGACTTAAGAGTTGCAAACCTATCATCACATGTTCATCAATTGGCATTCATCCAAAGCAAAAATTTTGTTTGTTGCCACTTGCCTTATGCAAAGACATCTATAATATAGTCTTGTGATTTGCCAAAAAGGCAAAATGTATATATTCAAGCATTGTATAACACCAAGCAATAAGTGAAAGCACAATTTATAATGTCCCTAAACTAAATCAAACTTGATGATAATAAATTTGCTTCAACGTCAATACACCAGGTAATCAAGATGTGTGATAAATAGATTTTCATATAATAAATTTGCTTCAAGGTAAAAGTCATACTTTAAATTGTAATAGAACAATGTATAATGTTTCACCATTACATATCTAATCAATAATTAAACAGTGATTATTTGAAGTTCCAGGATCAACCTTTGTCATCACCTACTTAGAGAAGTTTTCTTTAAAGCATTTCTCCCAGCCAAATTCCAGATTCAAATCAAGCACCACTTCCATAATAAAGCACACTGCATTTGCTGCCCATTGTAATTGGATCCGTGTTTAAACTTGATAGTACCAATATCAAATCTGCTGGAAAGCCTCCATAATCTTCACATCATGTGTTTTGACCAGAAAACAAAAGTGCACTGCATTTGCTGCCTACAGAAGACTCTCAGCAACGCTCCTCCTTGTCAACAGGGCATCAATGAGATAAAGCTATTGCACCTAAGATAAGCCTGTCTTCTACCTACCCCTGCAGGATACAAGACCCCAAGCACAAACACAATAAGATCAAAATAGAGGTGTATTGTCCACGAATTGTAAGACATACTGTTGTTGAGCATAGGTTCTTTCCACATTTTGATTGTTACCCATAAAATAGTTCAATAACATCTTACCCACAGCGTGAAACACCAAACATTTAAACAGGCTTAAACTTCAGACTGTGCACTCATGAAAAACTGATAGTACGTCAGTTCAATAACATCTTACCCACAGCGTTAGTATCAGTCTGTATCTTGCAATAGATTTCTTGCAATTTAAATACCCAACTTTAGGTATTGCACGAAGCAATCACAACACCAACAGCAGACCGCAAAAAGGCTCATCCTTAAAAAAAAAACGTTTACACTCCAAGATAGTACCAATGGTGTTGCAACATAGCACCAAAATAGCAGCTATAACAGAAAAATTTGACATAATATATGTCTCTTCTGAGTGTATTTCAGCACTAACTTCATCGATCCCCTTACACCCATTCCAAAGACGAAGCAACAGAAACTTCAGAGCACCCTCACTAAGGCAGTGCTGCATACAGAACATGCCTTTCTCTGGTTATAACAGTCGCTGCAGTGAGAAAACAGACTACCAACTAACACAAATCAATGATTAGTAAAAACATAACCCTAACCAACACACAAACTAAAAAGTAAATAAAATGTAAAAATATGTAAAAATAAAATGAAAATCAGTCAAATGAAAAATCGAAACTAAAATCAGATGATAAAAAACAAAAAAATAACTAAATGACCTACAATATCTTACCAAAGAACATAATGTAAGGAAAAACATAAGAGTATTGGAACCAAATTGAACTAATTAGAATTGAGCTCAAGTGAACTAAACTCATTAGAACAACACGAGATATCTTGAGGCTTATTGGAGCAAAACTAAACTATAACTTGAGTTATAGGTTCTATATAAATAGGATTAATTCTTCAATTTTCAATCAGTTGAAAACAAACTATAGCTCTTTAACATAGTTTCATTGAAGAACTAAATGACCTACAATAACATCTTACCAAATAACATTATGCTATAAACAGTAGCCTTTCATATTGTAGATATTCTGAGAGCTTAGAAAACCAAACATATTGCATTTCATAGCAAAAAAAGAAGCCATCAATTCTTACACAAAACCTTACAACAAGCAAAGGATATTAATTAGAGGAAAAAATAAAGTAGCAAATTGGAGCTCCCAAACAGTAAAAGCATTCTTTACCAATAACACCCAAAAGCCTAATTTTATAAGCAAATAGATGAGTAAAACCTCAAATTCAAACTTCATGTAAATTCAATAAACACAAGTTGGCATAAGAAATTTTAACATTAACCTCAAAGAAAGGAACAACTCAACTTAAATTACTAACATAAATGAATTTCATGATTCACCAAATAGAAAAACTGCCACAGTTTCACTTCCTTTTTCTGCTAAAAAGACAGATAATTTTAACATTAACGTCATTAAGCCATTCCATTCCATTATCCTAATGTCTATAATCTAAATCTCAAACACAATCAAGATTGAAAATCATAAAACAACCTCGAACATGAAAATTTTTTCCTTCTACATGTACAAACACAATCAAAATTCTACTCTAACTTCACATGTTCAAATATCATAACTTTATTTCATAAAAAGGTATTAAAATTATACCTTTCTCATGAATTGATTGGGGTCTCGAAAAGACGTCTGCCAATAATTAGTTTTCATCTAGATCAATTATGTGGATCGATGTCAAAATAATTAAGTTTGCCAATTACGTGGGTCGATGTCAAAATAAAAGGCTAAACAAAAGCAAAACTTGGAAAAGAACAAAGATAGAGCAAGAGGTTTTGAAAATGAACTCATTAAAGATGCAAGTAAGCTACTTCTCAAAATCATCATCAAAAAAAATAGTAACTGTAAGATCATACTACACAGTACAACCAAGAGGAACTCTTTCTAACTAAAGCATTGTGTCTAATTGTTAATAGGCATAATATATATAGAATTTAGAAATCAACAAAATTTAATCAAGAAGAAATTTTCAATAAGCCAATATGAAACAGTAGAGAACTACCTAAGCTAACACTTCTGCAAGACTCAACTAGATAAAGAGCATATACAGCTTTCTTCTGAGGTAAATTACCATTTAATATCTCCAAGTTCAAAGAAGAAGTAAATTATCTGAAAAACAATACAAAAATTTTTAGTTTATATAGCATTTTCCTTGCATGTACGAAGAAAACGGTCTGACTGGCATGAAGTAGTAAGCTTGGAATCATTTGGGAAAATAGCAACATTAAAAAAAATGGTGAAACACAATCATGCACTCCTCTTGGATGTAATGAATACTTAGATATTGTTGCTATCAAACTCACCCCAAAAACACCTGATAATCACCCGCTATATACAAACACACACCAAAAGTCTATAGGAAAAAGAAAACAACCATCAAGTACACAAAAGCATTGCTGATGTTGTCGCGATTATCTTTATTTCGAAAATCTTGTTGAGAAAAGTACTTACACGTCTATTTTCTGACACATTGATAAAAAAAATATTTAATTTTTTGTCCATCATAATCTTAATTTTTTCAAAAATCGAACGTTGCGATGTTTTGTTTTTTAGATGTGAATATCTCAATAGAAGTGGGAGCAATAAGACTTTGGTTATGTATTTGAAAATAACATGTCTAGAGCTCTTATTTTGAAATCTATAACTCACTCTTATTTTCTTAAGTTATTAGAATTTGGATGAAATCTACATTCTCAATTTTTAGAGTAGCCAAACACATAATTTGCCAAAATCTATATTTACAAATGAAATCTATGTTCCTAAACATACCATAAGTAAATTAGTGTAATGAATCACGTTACATTACAAAGGGTTAAAAGGAAGAAAAAAATTATGGTTTTACAAGCATCCATGAAAAGAGCTTTAAACTAACAGATCGCAATTCGCTACAAGTAACTTGTAAGTTAATCAAGCCTACCACATGTTAAGATCTTGCATCAAGAACTCCATCACCATACACCACCTTTTTCATGAACACAAATTATTTAACACAATCCAACATAGCCACATGAAACAAATTGAACCGGTAGCAAAGAATTCAACAATAGTGAAATACAATTACTATGAGGATAGTAAAACGGCCAGGGGAACAGAGACACAAACATTTATTCTATTCAAGACAACATCACTTTGAGAGTCATTAATTGTCTAAAAATCCCATCTAATTCTAGATACGTCAACTACAAGAATTGTATACTTGTTAAATTCACTAAGAAAATTCACAAATTTAGTAGCAAAACTCTAAGTCATCAATTGTGCACAAAACTAAAAAGATTTAAGTTCAGCAAAATACTACTCAAACTATTTATTTAAATACTACTCAATTGTGCAGAACTCTAACTATTTATTAAAAGACCTTTATTGCTAAAAGCATTTAGCATAAAACCCATATGATTGACACCCAAATCAGAAAAAAGACTTCATACTTCGAACAAAAAAAATTAAAACCCCAAAAAAATGATATAACAACCAAAATCATCAAAAAGCCCTAAAATTTGGAGAAAAAAATCAATTTAAAATCAAAAAAGAGGATTTACTTGCAGTTAATTAGTTTAATAACTTGTCTCCTCATCGAATTTCATGATAGGCACAACTTCAAGGAACTATTTGAATGGGGCAGGGCAAAAGCAACCCATCAACTCAGGAGAAGTTCCCATCTTTTTCTTACAGACGAGAAAACACTTGTTGCCATCCTGCTCAAGTAAAAGAAAAAAGTCAGACGAGGCTATAGGCTACCCAATGTCCCGTACTACATCGTGATTATAAGCATAAACTCACTTGATAACCGCTCTTTAATCAAAGATCAAAGTATATGCCAATGACTCGAGATCATCCCTCCTACAGCCTGTTCGACCCAAGTGTTCATGAACACTTGCATATCTTATCATTCCCCTGTAAAAGGACAAAATTGTTGGTCATATGAAATGAAAAAACTACGAACTTTCAAGAATTAATAATGACTCGAGATTATCCCTCCTACAGCCTGTTTATCACCAAATTTTACCCAATGTAACACCAAAATTGAGATCCGAAGTCGCAAAGAAACGAATCATTAATTAAACATTAAATCAAACAAATAAACAATTATTGACAAACCTCTTTTGCATAATTACATTAAGATTTAATCTGCAAATAACAAGAAATTGAATGTAAAAACAAGGAAAGAAGATTAAATTCGCAATGATGTCAAAAGAGGGAAGCCATTAACAATTACAGATCAAATCAACGCTTAACGAGAATTGATCAATATCTAAATTTTTTCATCCCTAAAAGCAAATTAAAATTTGATCATAAAGTTCATTCAAAAATAAACAAAAACCCTAACACGTGGTCTCCTAAGTTACACTATTGAATTTGAAAAATGCTATTTTGAACAATTTTATTAACGATAAGACAAACGTAAATATATAAAATTCTTTTTAAAAACTAAGCTTAAACAATTTTACATATTACAATATAACCTCATGAATATTACATATTCTTTTTAAAACTAATACACACACGATGTTTGCTTGCGTTCAAGAGTATGTAAGGGTTTGAGCACATGCATAACCCATACAACCATCTAAATTTCGAAAGCTCCAAATCACTGAAATTGTTCTAATGCATGAGTCTAAACTCTAAAGCATGCTACAGTGGCACATATAACAAGAATAACATTAGAATAGTAAAATCAACCTTCCAAAATTAGCAGTTCTTCGAAGAACAGGATTAAGTGAAGAAGCGCACATAGAGATGCAACTGATCCAGCACGAATGATCTCTTCTGTAAATTTTTTGACCTGAAACATAGCACAAATAATAGCTAAATTCAGTGCATTGCTAAATTGAAACACATAATAATGGATAAAGTGAGTCATTTGAAATACAGCCCACTGGTGTACCACAAGAAGTGATCCCAGGTAAACAGCAGATGCTTTTCAAAAAAAAAAAAAAAAAAAGGTAATCAGTGCAATGTGCCATTGGTTCCATTGCCTTAAGCCACCATAAGCAGTAAGCACCCAAGTCAATCTAAAAGAAGAGAAAATGAGATGTGGTGGCTGGTGAATGATATTTAAAGCAAATACACACATAAATTTATGGCTTTCAAACTATATTATACTCTAAATAAAGTCAATAATCATATGCAAAATATCACATTAGCTGGGTCTTACATAATAGGAATAAGATAGAGCCATCAAATGAATAACAAAATAATTTTGACAACCATAAATTATTGAAGTCCTAAGTACCTTTAAGCAACAAACAATATCCTCATTATCATTAGATGATAGAGCAAGATTTTCAACAACCAAGGAGATGAAGTACTTAATTATCTACAGTAACACACATAAAACAAGACTTGTTATTAATAACCCATTCCCAAATAATCAGGTACTCATAAATTGAAAAATACATGAGAAAACATAAATGAAAGCATAAGGAAAACATCTCATGTTTGCCTTGAACAATAACCTGACTTATGATTTTTTGTCAGTGTATACCTTAGGTCCAGCTTATTCAGCTCCTCAAAACCCCCCCTTTCAATGGCTGTTCTCACAGAAGAATCAAAAAATCCAACAAAGCTACAAAATCTTAACTACTAAAATTCACACCAATTGATCGAGTATCTAACATCAGAAATTAGCAATTAACCATAAAAACTAAACTACAAATTTAAACCCTTAAAATTTACAGAAGCCATCAAGAAATTGAGAACAACGATTGTGTCTTTCCTGTAAAATTACCAGCTTAAAAACTCCCAACTGAAGACTCCGATCTCATACGCATTTACTGATATCCCATTTCCATGTGGACCGAAGAATAATTTCAACTATATATCTCTAATATGTCCGTCCATATCATTTGGCAGACACCTAAATTCTTAATTCCATCAATCATCACATACCACACTTACATAGATAAAAGAACGGTTACAACCTGACAGGTAGAAAAATGAAACCCTCAAACATCTCTACTTGATGCTGATAATGCTCTGCAACATCATCTTCTGACCTGGGAATACTAAGAAGTACCCAAAATAAATACATAAATTAACGAAAACATAAGCTTCAAATTGTAATATTTAACTCCCCATGGAAAAGAACTACCAAAGCAATCCTCTTAGCACCGATGAAACTTCCCACACACGAAATTTCAAAAAAACTACTAACCCAGCAGAATAATTATAATAATTATTAAATCTGTAGAATAATTAAAAATATAATTATAATAATTATAACAATATGGCTTCAACTTCAATCTGATATAATAATTCAACTTCCAAAAACTAAAATCGGTAAAATAATCATAACAGTACAGCTTTCAGATTCAATCTGTACTCTGTACTTAGGGTTTATAGTTTGGAACAAGATTTGGGGAAGATTATGTAGGAGAATAGCTTGAGATTTAGATTTTATGAAGTTTAATGATGGATGGTTGGATTCAGAGAGAGGGAGAAACTGAGAGCATGAAGGAATGGGGAAGATGAGAGTAAACAGATTGAACGACGCAAATGGAAAAGCGTGTAGAGGAATAGTGATTTTACTGTTCATAATGAACAGTGTTAAGCTCTTGCAAATGTTTTATTGTCAGAGGATTTTGGATAATGTATTGTATTTTAATTGTTAATAAAACTTAATTTTATGATTTGTATTATATTTTTAATTATTATATAATAAATACCAGCCTATCTGCGGCTCTCGCTGCAGCAAATTAAAGGCATTCTTGCACCATTTAATTTAATTTGCCCAAGTTTCATAACTAAAGGTTGCACAATGATGATTTGAACGATTCCACAACAATGCACAAAAATCAACTTCAAGAATCTGATTCTTGTTTCTCCGGCTGATGGACGACTCACCTATGGGCTCTCGTGACCAGTGGGATATGAAACAATTGCAACTCAAGGGGTGACTACCTTGTAGTGTGCAATGTGATCTTGAACTTGTGTGACTAACAAATTCAACGACCCAAATGTATGACTAACATTCAATCCACAAAACTCAATGTTTTGAAGAAAAAAACCACAAAAGTGTTTGTTTATGAAATATCAAAAAACTAAGTTTTACAATGTCATAGGCCTCCTATTTATAGTTTATGAGACCTTCTAAAATTAGAGCATGCTATTCACAACTCAGCCCAACATAAGAAAGGTCTTCAAAACATCGCGTGCGAGTCATGTGCACGTTTTAATGCACAAAAAATCAGAAAAATCAGCATGCACAAAGATGACAGCAATATTGGCGAACAGGTGACCTTTAGCTACATTTCTGGTGGTCTTCCCAATGTTGTTGGAAGAAATCTTGGGTCAAGTAAGCGAGATTCTAGTGTAGAGATTCCATATTTGCTCTTTGTTTCCTCCAAAGACTTTCCATTTGATCTGCACAGGTGCTGCAAGGTCCCCTGGTCAGTGGGTGTGCTCCCGTAGCTGCTGTCAGTTTTATTGAATTTATTTGTCGATCCTATGGCCATTAGCTCGATTTTTGGGGGTTCTCCTAAGGTTTTTGGGGATGGTATTGGGTCTTGATAGTAAGATTCAAGTATAGAGATTCTAGATTTGACCTTGGTGTCCCCAAAGGTGCTCAGATTGATTCGTGAAGATGCCCGCAAGGTGGGCTGCTCAAACAAAATTCGTGGTGGTTCAATTTGACTGTTTATTGATGTTTCTTGGGGTCTTTGATGCATGTGTAGATTTCTAAGCTGTGTATCATCATCACCGTGCTCCATATCTTCTTCTCCTACAATAATTGAACCATGTGTGCCACGCATATTTGGTTCAACTCCCCCTTCTTGCGAGAGAATTGTCCTCAATTCTGTAGGTGTGCCTTTATCTACTTTAAGCTCGTATCTCACATTAGCTTGATGAATATTCTCTGAGATTGAGTTTTGAAGCTTCATCATTTCCTTGGCTTGCTCCACAACACCTATGAATTTCCTGGCATGTTCATGAGTAGAATTCAGAGAAACAAGTAATAATGAGTTTTTTCTATAGGCACATTCAAAAAGTAAATGCTTAGTGTTATAGCTGGAACTTCTATCATGAGTAAACTCTACTTGACACAGCTTGAGATCTCAATCCCTTAGTTTTTTGTTCACTAAGGTGCTTAAGATTGAGTCCAAGGTCTTGTTAGTACCCTCTATTTGCCCATAAGTTGGTGGGTGGTGAAATGTACTAAACAAAAGCTTTGTGCCTAATAGTCTCCATAAGGTTTCCCAAAGGTAACTAAGAAATTTGTTGTTTCTAGGGAACTTATGCAATCTCATAATCTATGCAAAGTACCACTTAGCTATATTCTGAGCATCATCTACCCTTTTGTGGGTAATCAAATGTGTCATGTTGGATAACCCATTATTAGCCCTAACAAGATTCATGCTACGATGTTCCCAAGGTGTAGTAGTAAGAGATAAGGGTATTCATTCTCCTTTGTGAACAGTATTTTTGGTCCTTAGGCAAGCTTTCTTGTTCAAAAGTTGTAAAGTGTGACTATTAGGTAGAGGTGTGGTCTTGTGTGGTGGTAAAGGAATTAAGTTTGATCTTTCCTTTATGTCTCACAGTGTATGTGTTAGAAAAACCATTATGTGTAGCCATCCTATCATACTGCCATGGTCTACCATGCATTCTTGCACCCTTTAATTTACCCAAGTTTGATAACTAAAGGTTGGACAATGATGATTTATACGATTCCACAACAATGCACAAAAATCAACTTCAAGAATCCGATTCTTGTTTCTCCGGCTGATGGACGACTCACCTATGGGCTCTCGTGACCAGTGGGATATGAAACAATTGCAACTCAAGGGGTGACTACCTTGTAGTGTGCAATGTGATCTTGAATTTGTGTGACTAACAAATTCAACGACCCGAATGTATGACTAACATTCAATCCACAAAACTCAATGTTTTGAAGAAAAAAACCACAAAAGTGTTTGTTTATGTGACACCCCCATAACTAGGCCAAAAACTTAAAAACACTTTTAAAGAAAAACCCGAGCTAAAACTTACTCATGGGAGGGTTACCGTCACATCTATTTCTAAGAAAATAAATGTAAGGCTTAACGACTATGAAAATAACTTAATAAAACTGAAATCCGACAATAGGGTCTTACACTTAAGAAAAGACTTAAACGCAAACTATGTCCATATAAAGCTTAAATAACTAAAAATAAAATAAACTGACATATGACTCTAATAATAGTTATAACTATAGGTGATCCTCACTCCACAAACCCCACGTGATCAACCACCTGCAAAAATAAGAATACAAGAAAAACAAGGGAAAACTTCCAAAATCAGATAAACTGAGGAATTCCAACTCCATCCCGTAAAACAGTTGAGTTTGAAAATAATTTAAGGAAACAAAATATAATTGAGTTGAAATAATTTTAGAAAATAAAGTATTATCAAGCTGAGTTAAAGATCAAATTTTTATGAATATAAAATAAAATAAAACATAAGCCAATTAATTAATTTGATATTTAATGGCGACAGCACATATATCCAATCTTAATTTGAGGGAACGAGAACGCCAGTAGGCCGAGGCTTTACCCCTATACCTTCTTCATCAAGAGGTCGTTACCCTAAATAATTCATCAAGGCCAGCAGAGTAGTCTTAGGTAACCCTAGTGTATACACCCTTCTACTTGGATCACAACAAATAGAAGGAAGACCAAAAATCATCGTGAAATGACAATCCACTTCTATATGCTTTGTCCTATCATGAAAGTCGGGGTTCTTGGCTATATAAATGGCTGATTGGTTGTCACAGTTTAGGGTTATAGGTGTGAGGTTTTTAACTTCCAAATCTCTTAATAGCCTTACCATCCAAGTAACATTAGCTGCTGCAGTAGCCATAGCCCAATATTCAGGTTCTGAGCTAGACCTGGACACTGTGCTTTGCTTCTTTGATTTCCAAGATATAGGTGAGTTCCCTAACATAAGAATATAACCTGTAATTGACCTTCTAGAGTCAGGGCAAGATGCCCAATCACTATCAGAGAATTCTTGTAAAACAATATTATCTGACCCTGATAAAGCAATTCCCTGTCCACAGGTTGAATGTACGTAATTCAAAGTGTGCTTGAGAGCCTTCCAATGAGAGTCTCTAGGTTGCTGCATATATTGACTTAAGGTCTGTACAGTGTAAGACAGGTCAGGCCTTGTGTTACATAAAAAATTGAGCTTTCCTACTAAGCTCCTATAGGGAGTAGGATCAGGTAGAAGTTTGCCTTCTTTTGCAGACAATTTTAGCTGTGAGGGAAGTGGTGTAACAACCCTCTTGAATGTTTGAAATCCACTTTCAGTAAGTAATTCCTTGGTGAATTTGTTTTGGTGGAGAACTAGCCCTTGCTTATTATAGACAACTTCAATCCCTTGGAAATAATTCAATTTTCCTAAGTCTTTAATACTAAAGACAATCTAAATGATTCTTTAAATTTTGAATTTCTTGTTGATCATTGCCTGTTAACAAAATATCATCTACATATATAGCAATAAAAGTCATATTTTCTCCTTGTTTCTTAAAGAATAAGGAGTAATCATGTTTAGATTGACTGTATCCTTGATGAAATAGTTCTTCAGCAAGTTCAGAAATTCATTGTCTACTTGCTTGTTTTAAACCATATAGTGATTTAAGAAGTTTGCATACATTGTTTTGGGGATTAGGATACCCGGGGGAAAGGTGCATATAAATTTCTTCCTTTAAGTCACCATGCAAGAAAGCATTGTTGACATCTAATTGGCTTAAACACCATTTTCTAATTGTTGCAACAGCTATAAGACACCTAATCGTAGACATCTCGACTACAGGGGAAAAGGTCTCCTCATAGTCAACTCCATACTTTTGGTTGTACCCCTTGGCAACCAATCTAGCTTTATATCTTTCAACAGATCCATCTGCCTTGTATTTCACTTTAAACACCCATTTAGAGCCTATGGCCTTCTTTCCATGTGGTAAGGAAACAACAGTCCAAGTTTTGTTCTCCTCTAGGGCTGCTATTTCTTTGTCCATAGCAGCTTTCCAAAGAGGGTTTGATAAGGCTTCTGCATAGTTTTTTGGTTCATGATGAGAAGTGTTCTGAGGGTTAAGGTCAGAAGATTCTTTGTATTTAACAAGGCCACACCAATGTTCTGTGGCTAAGTGACAGTGATAATTTTTTAAGTAAGCTGGTGTTTTGGTAGTTCTTTGAGACTTTTTTGGATTGTTAGCACAATCATCTCTACTACCTTGTGATATCTCCATTATTATTGTTTGATCTATATCACTTTGTTCCTTATTTAGTTGAGGACTTTCTATATCTTGCTCAGATTGTGTTTCTAGTTCAAGATCATTTTCTAAAAAATCTTGTTTAATGTTTAGGTCAAGAGTTTGAACTTCCCCTGTGTTTATAGGAAGAAAAAATTTATAAATCTTATTATTTTCTTCCTTTTGATGGTATGGAAAATTATGCTCATAGACCACTACGTATACATCTTTAGTCACAATGACCTCTTTTGTTTCAATATTATAGACTTTGTAGCCCTTTTGGCATAAGGAATAGCCAATGAATACACATTTTTGAGCTCTAGGCATGAACTTGTGTCTATTTCTTTTAAGTGTGCTAGCATAACACAAACAACCAAACACCTTTAGAAGATTATTGATTTTGAAGTTGAGTGCCTACTTTTGTGTTTGATGAAACTTATATAGAGAAATAATGGATGTTGGACTGAGTTTGGTGGATCTTGATGATTAGTATCAAATGTATGAACATAGAACTAAGAAAATTGGTCAAAAACGTTTATTATTCATAGGGTTATTCAATATCTTTGAGATGTCGTTTTATTCAATTTTTAATTTGATGAAAATTTCTTATTTAAATATTAGTAATTTACTACGTTACAATTAAATTCCAAATTTTACTTATAAAATTTTGAAGACACCAGAAGAGAAGAGAAGACATGTAAAAAGTTGAGAAAGTCAATTCGTAATCGACGTTGTGGCACTTGTTGTTCATTCCTAACCTTTATTCTAATTGTTTCCTCATCTTTCTTTACAAAATTTAACCCTAAACGATTCTGCAGGAATCAACTCTCAGTCTCTCACCATGGTGCAAACACGATCATCATTTAAGAAGAATACAATTGATACTAAGTAAGTTTCCTTCTATTCAATACGTTGAATTCATCTCAGTTTTGTCTCTGAACTGAGAATATTTTGGTTTAGTTTTAGTTATTTTTATTTTTTATTCTTACCTTTTGTGATTAAGTGTTGAGGAGAATCGGGATGTTGCTGAGGCATCAAACAAGAACACCATGATTCAGAAGAAAAGGAAGACGACTACCTAGGTTATATTTGTTTTTCTTTTTCTCTTTTTTTTTTAAAAAAAAGAAATTTTGTTAAATCTTATGTTATGATATGATTTAGTATCAATCTAATGGTATTGAATTATAATTTACTTTTCAGTTAATTAAGATTGTATTTCAGATTGAATTTCAGCATTTGAATTATCTATCAGAGTTAGTTTAAAGGGTTTTTTATGAAATACAGCCTCAAAGTTTGCTCTTTTTATGAATTACAGCCTCAAAGTTTTTTTTTATGAATTACAGCCTCGAACTTTTAAAAGTGACCACAATTACGGCCAAGTGACCATTGACCACTATTTTAACCGGTGACCTTCCCTTCTTCCCGGTTACTAACCCTCTTCCTCCTTCTTCTTCATCCTCTTCCTCCTTCTTCTTCATCTTCTTCATCCTCCTCATCCCATTTCAAATAAAATTTCTGGGTTTATTTTTAAAATTGACCCAAATCTTTTTGTTTTTTTTTTGTTTTTCTTTTTTTTTTAATTTAATTCTTCATCCCCTCCACTTCTTCATCTTCTTCCTCCTCCTTCTCCCTTCTTCTCATAAACTTTATGGGTTGATTTTTTAAATTAACCCAAATCTTCCCCCTAAATTGACCCAATTCCTCTTCGTAATTTCGTTTTCATTTTAGTCATTGTAATAGGTTGAATTCTGAACAATATTTAGTGTTTATCTGTGCAAATTATAAGTAATTTACCCAAAATCCACCCAAAATTATATGTAATTTTACTTAGAAAACAATGAAAATTCATCACCCATGTAAAATCAAAAATACCCACATTATTGTTGGATTGAATAGAGGTGGCGAGCAAGGAATCAAATTAGGGATTCAAATCTATTGAAATATCTGTGCAAATTATATGAAATGAAAATGACGGAATTGTATACAATTGTTGGAAAATTTTGTTTTGGGTTAAATCAACCCATAAAATTTTGTGAAAATATCTGTGAAAATTTTGTTTTGGGTTGAAATATCTGTGAAAATTTCGTTTTGGGTTGATGCTATTCATGGGAAATATGGTTGTTCTCTTCAAGTTTTTCTTGGAAATGTTATGGTTTGGAGTTCAGGACATCACTAGTGGAAAAAAAGCTATTGGCTGCTGCTTATTGGCTGCTGCTTATTGGCTGCGGTTGTTAGGAAAACGCAGCCCATATGAGTAATAAAAAAGCTGGAAAAAAGAAAATTACTAAGGGGCTGCGGTTTTTGGCATTGACCGCAGCCCTTAACCCCTTAAAAAATTCATCAAAAAAAAAAAATACTAAAGGGGCTGCGGTTTTTATAGATGTCCGCAGCCCTTAATTATTCCAAATTAATAAAGAAAATAAAAAAAAAAAAATTAAAGCAAAGGGCTGCGGTTTTTTAGTTGGTCCGCAGCCCAAAGCCCAATAATAAGAATGAGCGCGCCCCATCTTGAAAAATAAAACCCTTAATCAGAAACCCTAGCTAATATTCATTCATCAAAAACCTTGTATGCGCCGTTTTCATTCCCCTCTTGAAAAATTCATCAAAAACCTTCTTCATCAGAAACCCATCTTGAAAAATTCATCAAAAACCTTCTTCATTCATTCTCTCCCTTAAATCAGAAACCCTAATATTCTAGATATTGTTCAAACTCTTCGATTAAGCAAGCTGCGCCTCTTCATCTTCAATATTGTTCGAAGAAGACTAATTCTGGTATTCATGTTTATTTTGTTTAAATTTTGATTTATTTTGATTTAAATTTTGTTTCTGATGTATGCAAAAACTAATTGTTCGATTTAAATTTTGATTTATTTTGATTTATTTTGTTTATTTTGTTTCAAGATCAAATCAAGAACAATCTACATCCCAAATCGAACAATCAAGAACAATCTACATCCCAAATCGAACAATCAAGATCTGTAATTCATGTTTATGTATTTTGTTTAGTTTATTGGTTGAGATCTGGAATTATTTGTTTAGTTTATTTGTTGAAATCGATTAGTTTAGTTTATTTATTTTGTTTCAAGATCTGTAATTCATATTTATTTGTTTATGTATTTTATTTTTTAAAAACACATTTATTTATGTATTTTATTTTATTTTGTTTCAAGATCTGTATTTTATGTATTTTAGTTTATTTGTTGAAATCAATTTATTTTTTTTGGAGATCTGGAATTCATCTTTGCTGCTATTGTTTCGTTTGATTATTGTTTCCCAAGTAAAAGTATAAACGGATTTAAAAAAAAAATTATTTTGAAAAAAGACTAAAGGGCTGCGGTTTTTTTGACCTGTCCGCAGCCCTTTAGTCTTTTTTGGGCTGCGTATTTTGACCGCAGCCCTTATCTAATGTTAAGGGCTGCTACAATAATGGCTGGGGTCAGAATACGCAGCCCATAAGGGCTAAAAAACCGCAGCCCTTAAGGTTTTTTCCACTAGTGCATGTTGCTAAGTTCTTTACATCTGAAATTTATGTTCTTGAATTGACAAAATTTGGGGATCTTAGATTGATTGGGGTTAATGGTGAGATTGGTTGGCGCACTGGAACTTCTGGACAAGGTGTGGAGGTAACTCTTTATTATTGTCTAATTCAATGTGTTTATGTGACAGAAAACAAAAGAGGGAACGTTCAGTCTCCAATTAATAACTTTCAGCTGTTTAATATATTGTTAAAGATAAATGGACTGGAAATTTGATGAAAGTTGATGAAATTCAAATACCCAGAAAGTTCATCCCTTCCAATTTGGTATTCTTTGATTAAGGTTTTGAAAAGGGGAATGAAATCTAGGGTTAAAATTGGGCCTTTGAAAATTAATTGAGGATAAAGAGGATGAAAATGATGGAGAAGAAGGGAGAAGAAGGAGGAAGAAGATGAAGAAGTGGAGGGGATGAAGAATTAAATTAAAAAAAAAAAAGAAAAACAAAAAAAACAAAAAGATTTGGGTCAATTTTAAAAATAAACCCAGAAATTTTATTTGAAATGGGATGAGGAGGATGAAGAAGATGAAGAAGAAGGAGGAAGAGGATGAAGAAGAAGAAGAAGAGGGTTAGTAACCGGGAAGAAGGGAAGGTCAACGGTTAAAATAGTGGTCAACGGTCACTTGGCCGTAATTGTGGTCACTTTTAAAAGTTCGAGGCTGTAATTCATAAAAAAAACTTTGAGACTGTAATTCATAAAAAGAGCAAACTTTGAGGCTGTATTTCATAAAAAACCCTAGTTTAAATTGTTCATCAAAAGGAACACTGTTTTTTTAAATTGTTTTGATTTGAAAATGTATGTTTCAGTTTATTATGCTCAGTTCCATTTTAAATTGATAGCTTCACAAAAAAAATAGTCCTCAGTTCCATTTTTCATTACTACTAATTTTCAGAATTCCATCTTGAAGCCAATTGAAGCAAGCAAGAAAACAATTAAGAAAGTAGTAAATGCTCAGTTAGTTTTTTCCATTTTTTTTCAAGAAAAAAATCGATTCGATGAAATTTAGTCTCTATGTGTAATGTATAAGTGAATATTTAATTTAATGATTTAGGGATGTTGGGACATCCAAATCAAAGTCTGTTGTGGATCCATGTAAAGACAAAGTGATTTTGAGAAAAACAACGAAGACAAATATTGCTCTAAATGTGTACTTGTAACATTGTTTTTCATCTCTATGTTTGTTTTACTTCTCGATCTGTGTATATTCGTTTTATCTTATTTATTTACTTATTTACTTATGTTTAATAACAGGTTAGAGTATCGTAAGGAGTACATTAAAAATCATCCTGGTGAAACAATGGTAATTTGTCTTTATTTTTTTTATTATTATACCAAGTTTTTTTGTAGCAATTGTTTTTTCCTTCCTATTGATAAACATAGATTTTTGTTTGATTGTTATGTCATTAAACCTACCTGAATAGGAAAATGTTGCGGCACAAAAAAAGTTTCGTGAACTGGTGAAGACGGTATGCTATGCCTATTATGCTGTAAAACCCCACACGTACAGATAACAAATATGTTGCTTATTTTTATTTTTATCAATGTGAAATTCCTACTATTTGGTAATTAATTAAAAAATTAATTAATATAATAATAATAATAATAATAATAATAATATATTATTATTATTATTATTATTATTATTATTATTATTATTATTATATTATTGTTATTATTATTATTATTATTATTATTGTGTTTCAGACAAATTATTACATTGTTAAGAAGTATATTAAGAAGTTCAAGGATGAATAAGCTGTAAGGAGTGCCAGAAATTCGCGATGTATTTTGGGTTTGTAATTACTTTTTGCTGCGCAGATTATAATGATGTAACAATCTTTTTTAATATATTAGATAGATTCTCGTACTAAGCACGGTTTATTAACTTTTTAAATAAACAATTATTAATATTATGTATAATTAATTATTATATGAATTTTAAATTATTGGTTTATAGAAATGGTATAAATTTCGGTAATATAAAAATAAAAAAAAAAAAAAAAAACATTTTATTCAAAAAAAATAGATAAAATATAACACCCCAAAATTTTGGAGTTAAATTTAAATTTTAGCTTACGGTACAATGATATTACTTCATAAACATTAGTTTCTTTTAACTATAATTATTTTTGGAGTGGGTAAAAATATATATATATATATATATATATATATATATATATATATATATATATATATATATATATATATATATATATATATATATATATATATATATATATATATATATATATATATATATATATATATATATATATTTATTTATGTTATTTAATTAATTTATTATCATTAATGACCTTCCTACCCTCTTTATTTATTGACTTTGACTTCCTGATTTCTTAAACTACCTTGCTTGGTCTCCAAGCAAGTAACTGTCAACATTCTAAAAATAGCAACCACCTTCCCATGATCTCCCATTATCTTGTTACCCCACTATCTCCTAAAAATACTCATTCTTCAAGTATAAAAAGGAGAATTCCTGATTTATTTATCATCTAATCTGGTAATCTCATACTAATTCATTACACTATACTCAAACTCAAACACAAATCCCGTGATCTCCCTATTCATCCATAACCATCATCTTTCACAACCCTTACATTCCCAAACCTCTACTTTTCATCTGTTGATCATATTATTATCTGCTTACTGACTTGAGCGTCGGAGTGCCCTTCCGGGAGATCACATCCCGGGTTAGGCTAACTTGTGTGCAGGTCACAGCTACAGACGAAACCGCACGAATACCTACAACAAGGCGATTCAGTTCCTTCACTACCACCTCTTCAGGTGAACACAAGCAGTAATATCAACTCAAGTTTCTTCGCAGAAACAGTTTGGCGCCGTCTGTGGGGACTCGATCAAAAGGTCATGGCTCCCAAAAAGAACACTACTCAAACCGCTACCGTGCAAAGTACTGATACAGACACCTCAGCAGGTCAAGCCAACCAGGCCGTGACCCGTCGTGATCTGGACTTACTTGCACAAAATCTTACCGCGGCTTTTGCCGAACAGCTGCGTAACGTCATCACCCAAACTCCGGTCCAACAACAGACCGTTGATGAGATGGCAAATCAAATTAAACATCTACAAGAACGTATCAATCCGCAACCTCAACCGACACCTCAAGGATCCCGAAGTGGAAACACAGGGAGTTCTCGTTCCAGCCGGAGAAACAAAAGAAGGCGTGAAATGTCACGCACCCATGAAAGCCGCACCAGAAACGACACACGGGAAGTGAAATCTAAAAACACTTCTCAAGACGAAAGGCAAACCGCATCTCATGACGCCCGCTCCTTCCTCCAAAAGAACGACGAAGATCTTCGCACACTGGATCCAGCCACTACCAAGATCCGAAAGGAAAGCCTACCGAGGAGTCGCCACGGGTCCAACCAGAAGCCTCCATTCAAATCAACTCCCCCCTTGCCGCGGAAGTATTGGCAACTCCGAACCCCGCAAAGATCAAAGTACCTAATATGACAACTTTTGATGGTACCTCATGCCCAGAAGAACATATTATGGCTTATAAAAACTTGATGCTCTTATATACTGCGGAATCAGCTTTATTATGCAAATACTTCCCCATCACTTTGTCTGGAGTTGCGCTGACGTGGTACACTTCACTTCCCGTTGGAAGTATTCGTACCTTCGCCCAACTTGAAGACAAGTTCCTTTGCCATTTCGTCGCCTCTCGACGACAGGAGAAATCCAACTTCCACCTACTCAGCATTACCCAGCAGGAGGGGGAGTCAATATCCTCCTATATTAAGAAATTTCATGAAGCGGTGTTGGAGGTCACCGAATTAGAGGAGTCCGTCGCCCTAAGTGCCCTCATAAATGGCATGCGGGCTCAAAAATTGAAATTTCAATTAGTGGAAAGCCAGGTGAAAACATACGCCGAGGCCATGAAACAATGTCAGAGTTATATTACGGCCTCAGACATATGCCAGGCTCAAGATCCAAAGAAAAGAAGGACGGAGAGGAAAGACCAACTACCTCCGCGGCCTCCCTCCAAACACAGAGAAGACTACGCACCTAGGAGAGATAGGGGCCAGCAGTCGCGACGCGTTGATCCCTCTGACATGGGACCTCCTCGTTCGAGGCAGGTGTATTCCGCGGAAGAGGGTCCAAAAACGCGTAATTTGTTGGATCGGGGGAACGATCCTTTATTCAACTTAAATCGCCGCGATATCTTCTTCGCTATCAGAGATGATCTACCGGAGCCACGTCCTACCAATACTCCTTCTGATAGACGAAACTTCAATTTATGGTGTGATTACCATAAAGAGCACGGCCATACCTTGGCCCAATGCCGCGAACTGAAGCGAGTATTATACCAATTGGCCGACGAAGGCAAATTGGAACGTTATGTTGTTAAAAAGGACAACAGAAACGAAAGGGAGGGACGCAGTTGGCGTCAAAGAAGAGGATCACCCAGAAGAGAAGATGCTAAGAGGGAAAGTTCCAACACCCAAGGAACCATTCACCTCATTTGTGGGGGTTATTCCGAAGAGTATCATACTGTCCGTGCTGCAAAGGACAGCGTTCACACGTTACTGAAGGGACCACCAAAAACTATCTCGCCCGGTCCTCTTATGAAATTCGATGCCGCTGCATCTCAACAACTCCATCAACCCCATTCCGATCCATTGGCCGTTTCGATGAAGATCGGACAAATGAAGGTAAAACGAGTCTTGGTCGACACTGGCAGCACCGCCGACCTCATCACCATGGAATGCCTTCGACAGATGAAATTCGAAGAAAAGCATTTACAGCCGCTGGATAAGCCGCTGATAGGATTTGGTGGAAACCAAGTCCAACCTCTTGGTACCATAATCCTACCAGTTCGCGTAGGGGAGAAGGATAGCTGCAGATCAATGCCCATCCGATTCACGGTGGTCGACTTAAAGTTCCCCTACAATGCTATAATGGGGCTCCCTCTCATCAACAAGCTGAAAGCCGCGATTGTCCCGCATCAGCTACTTCTTCAGTTTGAAACGGATGACGGTCAAGTGGGTGTGTTAAAAGGGGATCAAGTCACGGCTCGCAGATGCCTCATCAACACACTAAAACAAGATCCGATCGTGGCCATCCCTTCCAAAAGGGAAAGACCTGAGCCTTCCTCCGTAATGACCGTTTATACGGAGGATACCAATGCCCCCTCTAAACCACGACCCTCGGAACAGCACGAAGAGGTCGATGTTTTTGAAGGGAAAAAGGTAAAAATCGGAAAAAATCTTCCCGAAGCAGAGAGACGCGACGTCTTAGCTACTATTGCTGAGTTCCGCGATATCTTCGCTTATTCAGTTGAAGAGATGCCGGGTATCCCAACTAATGTCATGTGCCACAAACTTGACATCAAAGAAGGATATAAGCCGGTGAAGCAGAAGTTGCGTCACCAAGGAAAAGAGAGAATAGAAGCCGCAAAAGAAGAGGTGGCTAAACTACTTAAGGCTGGGTTCATCCGAGAATGTAAATACTCGGATTGGCTATCCAATGTTGTCCTTGTCAAAAAGCCAAACGGAAAATGGCGTATGTGCGTGGACTTCACTGATCTCAATAAAGTTTGTCCCAAAGACGACTATCCACTCCCCAAGATAGATCGTTTAGTAGACTCAACAGCCGGCCACGCCCTATTAAGTTTCATGGACGCCAATGCGGGATATCACCAAATCCCTCTGGCACATGAAGATCAACCTCATACAGCCTTCATTACCAATGCCGGGGTATACTGCTATAAGGTGATGCCCTTTGGCCTAAAGAACGCAGGAGCAACCTATCAAAGAATGGTGAACAAAGTCTTCGAAAACCAGATAGGCCGCAATTTGGAGGTGTACGTAGACGACATGATCACAAAAAGCAAACAGGCCAAAGATCATGCCGCGGATCTAAGGGAAACATTCCTCACCCTACGCAAACATCAGATGAGACTTAACCCCGAAAAATGTGTATTTGGGGTCACTGGAGGCAAATGTCTTGGCTTCCTGGTGGATGAAAGGGGAATCGAGGCTAACCCCGACAAAATCAAGGCCATAATGGATATGAAGTCCCCCACCTCGGTTAAGGAAGTGCAAAGATTAACAGGGTGTATTGCGGCACTGAGCAGATTCATGTCTAAATCAGCCGATAAATGCTCCCACTTCTTCAAAACTCTGAAACAAACGCGGTTTGAGTGGACAGAAGAAGCCGAGGACTCCTTCAATCAAATTAAGGAATACTTGGCCTCCCTGCCTAAGTTAGTTTCACCCCTTGAAAGAGAAACTTTAGTATTATATGTTGCAGTTTCTGAATACTCCCTCTCAGGGGTACTAATCGCGGAAAGGGAAAAAGTCCAACTCCCCGTCTATTATGTAAGTCACGCATATCGTGGCTCAGAGAAAAATTATTCGGAATCAGAGAAGGTTTTATACGCTGTTGTGATGGCAAGTCGAAAATTGAAACCCTACTTCCAGTCACATCAAGTTGTTGTCAGATCCAATCAACCCCTGAAAAAGATCTTAGAAGGGAGAAATCAATCCAGCCGTATCACTGATTGGACGAATCAATTGGCCGATTTTGGGATAGAATACGAGCCGCGAACAGCCATTAAGGTCCAAGCCTTGGCTGATTTTATCGCTGAAACTACCATTCCTACTGCTCCGGATCCCAATAAGGAATGGAAGTTGTACGTGGACGGTTCTTCCACTAAAATTGCAAGTGGGGCAGGACTCCTTATTATCTCCTCTGCTGGGGCTCGCATGGAGAGGGCTGTCCGGTTTGAGTTCGCGGCTTCAAACAATGAAGCCGAATATGAAGCACTCCTGCTGGGGCTAAAGATATGCTATGAAGCCGGGGCTAAGGTCTTGTCCACTTATTCAGACTCCCAGCTTATTGTGGGACAAGTAAATGGTGAATTTGAAGCTAAGGATGAAAGTATGAAAATGTACTTGCTTCGAGTTAAAGATTTCATCACGAAGTTCGAAAAATTTACCTTGTCTCATATCCCTCGGTCCGAGAATGCACAGGCTGACTCCCTCGCAAGACTCGCCAGTTCGGCTGAAACAACCGCGGCTAGAGATATTGTGTAGGAAGTACTGCCTAATCCCAGCATCAATCTTATGGTGTATCCGGTGGACAGATCCAAGTCTTGGATGGATCCTTACATCCAATACTTACAGCACAACATTACACCTGAAGACCCTACCGAAGCTGCGGTAATAAAAAAGAAGGCGAAATGGTTTGAGGTATATGAAGGCACCTTATATAAAAAGTCTTATACCCAACCACTGTTGAAGTGTGTAACTCCAGAGGAAGGGAACTACATAATCCGCGAAATTCATGAAGGAGGCTGCGGTATTCATCAAGGAACGCGGACAGTCATAAACAAAATTCTAAGAAGTGGTTACTTCTGGCCTTCCTTGAGACAAGACGCGGAGGATGTAATCAAACGGTGCGAAAAATGCCAATATTTCTCCAAGATAGATAGGAAGCCCTCCAACTATCTATCTAGTATCCAAGCTGCTCTACCCTTTGACAAATGGGGGATGGACCTCCTCGGACCATTCCCTCCTGCCAAAGGACAGAGGAAGTTTGTTATTGTGGCTATCGACTATTTCACAAAATATGTTGAAGCCGAGGCCTTAAGCACCATCTCAGATAAACAGGTATGTCAATTCATATGGCGGAATATCATTACGAGATATGGCATACCAAGAGTCATAATCACGGACAATGGAAGGCAATTCATCAGTAAGCATACCGTGGAATATTGTAACAAGTTCGACATTCAAATCCGCTTTAGTTCCGTTTCCAGACCTCAGACTAATGGTCAAGTCGAGTCCGCGAATAAGGAAATCTTGAATGGCATCAAAAAGAAGATAGAAGGAGCCAAAGGTACTTGGGATGAAGAGTTACCTGGAGTATTATGGGCCAGTCGAACAACTGTGAAAGAAGCCACTGGTCACACTCCGTTCTCTCTAGTTTATGGGTCAGAAGCCGTATTACCCGTCGAAATAGGTATGCCTTCATCACGAATCACCTTCTACAATTATGATGACAATATTGAGGCAAAGAGAGTGAATCTTGATTTACTTCCCGAGACAAGGGGAAACGCATTGTTGAGGTCTATAGCCCAAAAACAACGCATGACGCGGCTTTTCAATCGTCATGTTAAGACAAGGGCATTAAAAGAAGGTGACTTTGTGCTCCGCAAGGTTGAAGCTACGGGTAAAATCGTAGATAAAGGTAAACTTGGGGCTAACTGGGATGGTCCATTCAAAATCATTCGTACCGTGGTACCAGGCACATTCGAGTTAGAAGACATGAAAGGGAAAAAGCTCCAACGACCGTGGAATGGAGATCACTTGAAAAAGTTCTTCATTTAAGCCAATATGCAAGGGGCTATATACTATCTACTATCTATCCGCGACATCATTTAATATTCATTATGTTCCAAATAATCTAGACATTTCGAATGTCTCAATTCTCAACATAGTTTGTATGTTCTTAACATTTATCTATTTCATTTATCTATTTCATTCTGGTTATTGTTCACAAATATCTATTTTAAGCCGTTGAGCTTACAATTTCCGAGACATCAGACGTACTTGATGTTACGACATGTTTACCAGACGTACATGGTAAAATATATCATTTTGCACATTGCCTTAAATTCAACACCTAATTGAGGCTAATCCGTAAAGTCGATAAGTCGGACCCTAAAAAAGGGGTCCCTATTCAAAATTGTTCCAAGTATTTTCACCAAACACACCTGGTCGTCATATCGATAAGTCGGACCCCGACTTAGGGGTTCCTTATTTCAAAAATGTTCTATGTATTGGAAACAATTTTCTAAGTACTAGAATCATCAACAAGCCGTCATATCGATAAGTCGGACCAGGTGATGAGATTCCTTAACCAAATATTTTCTAAGTTAAAAAGGGGGATGATCAACAGGTCGTCGCATCGATAAGTCGGACTCGTTAAGAAAGTCCTCTATCTCGAAATAATTCTAAGTATGGGGCTCAGAAAACTTAGTCTCAAGCTGCAGTCGCGGAATATACCGCAATATATGGGAATAAGCAATAATCAAAGATCTAAAGCACAAAAAGGGTCGTAGCATTCACAACAAAATATATACAGAAAAAATATTCACAGATACAAATGTTGATTGCCGCAACACTTGCGGACTTTTGAAGAGATTGTTTGATGCCGCGACATATGCGGACTTACAAAGAGTTCAAACAAAACAAATCAAACTACAATTTTTCTAAAAAATCATCTACGTTGGCCTCAGCAACGGCTTCAGTAGGGTTGCCTTCTTGCTGGTCAGGAGTGAAGTCAATAAAATCTTCAACGTTGAAGGGCTCTACTTCAATCTCTGACAGGCCCTTGCGTAGATCTTGGAGACGCTTTCCTTCATCAATTAACAAATTGGAGAGGTCCAGGCTTAGGTTTTCTATATCTGACACAGCCATGTTCCGCGGTTGCTCAGGCATGGGAGAAGGTGACAGTGTCAATTTGTCTAGATCTAGGCTCAAGGCCCTTTCCTCGTCTTCAGCAGTCACCTTCTTCAACCAATCCTCTTTTTCGAGACTATCCCACTAAGCATCCGTGAGAACCGCGGATTCCTTCTCCATTTCCTCATGTAAACTTACCAAGGCGTCTTCCCTTTTGGCCACAGCTTTCTCCTTAATCGCTTCAAAGTCTAACCCCAGTTCTTCAATGGCCAATTTAAATTGTTCAAAACAAATCATGGCACTTGAATCCATCATTTCCTGGGTCAGGCGATCAAGGAAAGTCTCTGCCTCAGGATCATCAGAGGTAATCCACTCACGAACAATTCTGCCGCGTCTCTCCGAGCGGAGTTTGTGGATTTTAGCAGCAGCCAGCAACTCACTGTATTTCGCGACATCTTTTTCAACCTGCTCCCTTAGACTCTGGGTCTGGTTGTTAAATTTGTTGTATGCGTCCACCAGCTCACTCACTCCATGACCCAGAGTCGCGGAGAGGCTTGATGCCTTGTCTAGCTTCTCAACCGAGCCCTCTAGTTGCTTAAGAGCCGTTTCCCTCCACTGGTCGTAGCGTAGGAGGCGCGACTTCAGTTCATCGCATTTGGCTACTTTTTCTTTCAAACCTGGGAGCTCACCTAGCTCCTCCTTCAGCTTGTGGAGCTCTTCATTCTGCTTATCGCACTTAGCAGTCAGAGTCTCCATCATTTCCTTGTCAACCGCGGCTTGGCGGTATGTGTTTAATTCATATGATAAACGCAGAAGCACCTGTTGAAAAGCTTATATCAGAGATACTTTTAAGGAAATAAACAAAGATAAAGATAAAGTGTCATTTACCTCAGCAGCAGACGACTGAAGTTGTCGTACCCTGTCCTGAGGGGCTACCTCATCTAGTCTGCGTATATCAACAGGGCTCATTAGTTGAGCTGAAGCCCTGTTGAACCGCGTCACCATCCCCTTGTAGCCCAGTTCATCAAAGGGGGTGGTAGGATTGTAGGGTACGGCTTCTCTTCGACTAAAAGAGATCTCCTTAGATGGAGCAGTAGTGGAAACATTTTCGTCAAATTTCTCCGGCTCAGGAGGAGGAGGATTTTCGTCAACCTTTTCCTTGCCTTTGCCCAAGGCCGGTTTTTTCTTTGGAGCAGATGCCTCTCCTCCAGCAGATTTGATTTTAAGGGGCACCGCCGTCTTAATAACCTCCGCGGTTACCTCCTTTGCAGCACTCTCAGTAGAGGAATCCCTCTTCCTCTTTTTCTTCTTCTCGGCCTTCTCAGCTACCTCGGCCTGACCCGCGGCTTTGTCAGCCTTTGCAGAAGGGTAAGCCCTCTTGTTCTCATCTGGAATGTGAAATTTTTTCCGGTCCTCCAGAAGCTTCCGCGCTTCAGCTTCTGTTGGGACTTCGTCTAGTCCCTGGGTAGTGGACATGGAGTCCTGCAAACAAACAATGTCAGAAGTAAATGAAAATGATGAATTTTAAGTTGTGAAGTTCTTGAAGTTACCTTGGGAGTATCTGGTAAAGGTCTGTCTGCAGGCCTCTGAGCAGGACCCTTAGAAAACCGCATCATTGAAAATTTCTTCATCAGTTCAGGATGTTTCGTCCTCAAATTTTCTTTCGCGACTCCTGCAAAAAATGGCTAAGTCATCAGCAAACAAGTATACATACTTAAAATATATTCGAGAAAAAGTGCTCTTACTCCTATCAATTGACAAGCTGATCTGAAATGCTGATAGCAAATCTTCATTTGCTAAGTCAATTGGGGACGGGATCCAATTGAGCTGTACATTGAACGGCTTCTTGTCCAACTTAACGTCCATCTTGGCATACTCAATGATTACGGCGTCTAATTCAGAACACCGCGGTACGCTATTATTGAAGGATGAGATCTTTGGGTTGATCTCAAACTTGGTCTTAATATTCCATTCCTTGGAATAGTAAAGATAGGCAAACTTAGTCCTATAATTTCTTTGGTTATCGGGTAAACCGTGGACTATCTTCAGTCCGCGGCGATGTGTAAAACTTATCCACCCACAGCCATGTTGCTGTGAATTGCACAACCTTGCCCTAAATATATGTCTGAAGGCTGTGAGGGTAGGGGGAACTCCTAAAACTTTGCATAGAATTAAAAAGGCAACTATGCAACCCCAAGCATTAGGGTATAACTCCGGTACCGAGACATCTAACAACTCCAACACCTCTCTACAAAATGGGTGAAGGGGAAATCTAAGTCCTAATTCAAAAGCCGGTAAATATACCGCTATACAGTGGGGTGGGGGAAATCTAGCAGTATCATAATTCCCCGGCACCAATAAATTATAGTCATCAGGGATACCGAATTTGTGCATTATGTCTTCCCTGCGCTTCTCCAAGTTTTCCTTTGTTGTCACATCAACAAAATAGTTCAAAGGGCCCCCATTTGGGATGTAGAATGGTGGTGGGGGACGCACCGCGCTTTCCCTGCTAGTGGACTCGCTTGATCCCTCCATTACTCCGGTATCTACAAGCAATAACCCCTCTAAATCAGGATTTATTCTTGGTAAGTAGTTGGGCAAAAAAGCTACGCTCACTTCCCATGGCGCGACTTGGGGTTTGTCCGCGACATATATAGGGGAAACAGATGACTCCCCAGTCTTTATTGATTCAATGTGAGGGGTAATCTTTATTTCACTACTTTCATCTGAGTCACTTTGAGGAACTTCAGCAGTTATTACTTGGTCACATGGGGCTAAAGGGGGAAATCTTTTGTCCAATGTGTTAATGTCATTGTTAGTCGCGGATTTATTGTCAGCCATAATCAAAATAAATTAGCAGTTGATATTTGTCAAAGATTAAAGTTAAGTTCATATATATATTCAAGTCCTTATGAACAAATGCAAGTTATGATGAACAATATATGAACAGTTTGAAGATATTCAAGTAATTTCAAGATCAAGTTTGAATACCTTTGAAGATCTTGATGATTTTTGTCAGAAGTTTGAAGATTTATGTCAGAACTTTGAAGATCTGACAAGAAGTTTGAAGATCTTTGATGAATTTTCTTGGAAATTTGAAGAAGTTTGAAGAATTCTCAGAGTCTCTCTCTCTACTTTCTCTCACTAAGAAATAAGTTAAAGAATACAAATGGAGTTTGGTGAGAGAAATTCTTCTAAGTCTTGCTATTTATGGAAACATTTATTGCTCAACTACCTAATTAGGAAGGGTATTTTCATAAAGTTCAATTAGTTGGAAGTCAGTTAATGCTAGCCGCGGCATCTTCCTTTCTAAAGGTGTCGTGAAGTCGATGAGTCGGACTCCTTTGTAGAGACAGAATGGAAATTTTGTCTAAGTATGGAGGCAATGGTAAGATCAGGTCGTATTATTGATAAAACGGACTCCTCAGGTTATCTCTTGTAGGAATTTTGTCCAAGTACTTAGGGGTGTCCGTAGGGTCGATAAGACGGACTCTACAAAAGGGGTCTTTTTCCAAAAAATATTCTAAGTATGAGAGATGTCAACCGTGAAGTCGATAATACGGATCCTCTGATGTATGTGAAAAATGCAAAAATATTCTAAGTACCCAAAAGAAAGTTTCCACTTTCGAGTCCGTCTCATCTATGTGACGGCATCTGCCGTGATATCCATCATACGGACTCCTGATGAGGAGCAAGTGGAAAGAGTTTGTTAAGTATTGGAAGGGATATGTTTATTTGTTATCATATGTCGCGACATTCAGATGATGGTATGTCTCAGGGGAAATCATGTCCTGGTCGTAGGGTCGATAAGTCGGACCCCCTTAGTGCCTAAATTTTTGGAATTTTGGCTAAGTTATGATCAACTGATTCACATTTCATGTTATGCTATATTGAGGATGAAAGACAATCTCGTATCGCGTCATCGTTGATACGGCTTCTTCTGTGAAATGGATGAAATGGATTCCCAGGAGCTTGGGCAAAATTTGTGTGTCGTGATATCGATAAGACGGATTCCCATGTGGGAGTCCTGGGTGAAAATTTTTCTAAGTCAAGAAACATTCTAGCCTTCTTTATTAAGCTGCGGAAGTTTGAGTAGCTGATATATTCCGCGTCATTTAAATGGTTTCAGCATCTTTATATGCCGCGACATTCTCAGGGAAATTCAAAGCTTTGTCTGGTCGTGAAGTCTATAAGTCGGACTCCCAAAAGGGTCTCCCACATACTATATTTTCCAAGTATTTCGAAAATTATTCAAGTCTTGGCATATATGGTCTTCTCATATACCGCGGCTTCATTACACTGAAGATAAATTCAGTGTTCCGTGGTATAGATAATACGGACTCCCAACAAGTCCTCTTTCAATCAAAATTGTCCAAGATAAAGTTGCTCATGTAAGGGTCTCCCACGTCGCGACATCGATAAGACGGACTCCTGGGTTAACATGAATTGTTTGGGTTTTTAGAAGATGCACAATCTAGGTATAATCCGCGTCATCTGTCATTTTTTTCACAAGTCCGCGGTATATCATGTCTGTGGGAATCCGCGGTATATGTCTTATAAAAATAATAAATAATAAAAATATATACCTAATGCCGTGAAGTCGATCATACGGACTCCCTCTATGATCAGGAAAATGGAATTTTTTCTAAGTATGGAAACACCAAGTAAGCTCGATGTTAAGCCGCGGAAGGGTGTATCAACTGAAGTCGCGACACCAATAAAACGGATTCTATATATTAATTCAGGTCGTTGTATTTCTTCAAGGTTGGTTTTTTGGGTGTTATACCGCGGCATAGATAATACGGACTCTTCGAAAGAGGTCCTAAGTCTAGATTTTTCTAAGTATTGGTTTTCAACAAAAGTCGCGGCATGTTTGACCAGATGTCGCGGCATTGTGGAATGCTTGGGGCTTCTCTTTTTGATCTACAATTCCGCACAAAGCAATATATTTCGCGGTATCGGGGCTCTACATTTTCCTTTGTGCGTGGGGCTAAATGTCATGGTAATATTTATTTATGTTATTTAATTAATTTATTATCATTAATGACCTTCCTACCCTCTTTATTATTTATTGACTTTGACTTCCTGATTTCTTAAACTACCTTGCTTGGTCTCCAAGCAAGTAACTGTCAACATTCTAAAAATAGCAACCACCTTCCCATGATCTCCCATTATCTTGTTACCCCACTATCTCCTAAAAATACTCATTCTTCAAGTATAAAAAGGAGAATTCCTGATTTATTTATCATCTAATCTGGTAATCTCATACTAATTCATTACACTATACTCAAACTCAAACACAAATCCCGTGATCTCCCTATTCATCCATAACCATCATCTTTCACAACCCTTACATTCCCAAACCTCTACTTTTCATCTGTTGATCATATTATTATCTGCTTACTGACTTGAGCGTCGGAGTGCCCTTCCGGGAGATCACATCCCGGGTTAGGATAACTTGTGTGCAGGTCACAGCTACAGACGAAACCGCACGAATACCTACAACAAGGCGATTCAGTTCCTTCACTACCACCTCTTCAGGTGAACACAAGCAGTAATATCAACTCAAGTTTCTTCGCAGAAACAATATATATATATATATATATATATATATATATATATATATATATATATATATATATATATATATATATATATATATATATATATATATATATATATATATATATATATATATATATATATATATATATATATATATATATATATATATATATATAATCGTTTCATTTAATTAGAAATACAAACTAAATTCATTGTTATTAAGTCATAGATAACTAATTAAATAAATGAGTATATAAATAATATTAACTAGGTATTTATTCGTGATATACAAAAATTGTGTAATTTTTTATTATAAACGGATAGTGGTTGTGACTTGTGGGTATATTAAATAATTAATGGAATGATGTATAATTGATGGTGATATGTGGTAGGAATAAAGTGAGGATAAAGTAAGTAGATATTTTTGCCAAAAATAGTAATGTTGCAAGTAATATAAAACTTCCAATAATGGTAAGTGTTGCAAATAAAATGAAACGGGGGAAGTATTATTTAAAATTAGAGGTGTCCATTCGGGTGATCGGGTCGGTTTCGGACGGGTGTCATTCGGTTCGGTTGTATTTCAGATCGGTTATGTTTCGGTTGTTTGTTATGACGGGTCACACTCGGGTCAGGTCGGTTAGTCGCGGTTCGGTTAAAGATCGGTTATTCGAGCTATCGGGTTAGCATCGGTTCGGTGCCGGTTGAAGTTCGGGTCGAGTGTTAATCGATGTCAGGTTGTCATCGGTTAATAATTGGTTCGGTTTTGTCGGGTACAAATCGGGTTCGGTTTTTTAGAAAATAGAATTCGGCTACGTATTACTAATTACTATTGATCAAAAACAAAATAGTTAAAATGCAAATCAATTAGTGATCATTGTTACTTTGTTACTTTTACATGTTTGACCAAAAATAAAAAATATAAAGCTCTATAAATTTACTCTAGTACAATTAAAAGTAGTTTAATAAACATTGACCATTGATTATTAGCTCTAAATATATGAAATCATGTATTTATTAGATTGACTAATAAAATGATTGAATATAAGTATATCATACTTCTATCTTAAACATTGGTTCAGATTTAAAGCAATTCGATCTAAAATTCGTTCGGGTTAAGTCGGATTTAGCCGGATCGAGTTCAGTTTCGAGCATGATTCGAGTCGGATATGACTCGGGTCGGTCATATTTAGGTTCGGGTAATCTCGGTTAACGGTTCTGTGTCGGTTACAAAACTCGGTTACAGTTCGGGTTCAGCATTCCCATTTTCGGTTGTCAACCGGCTCGGGTACAACATCAGTTCGGATATTGTCGGTTCGATAAACATGAAAACAGAAAATATTTTCGGGTCGAGTTACCTTCGGTTTCGGTTCGGATTTTCGGGTCGGGTCACTTTTGAACAGCTCTATTTAAAATACCTCACCTACCACAATTTCAATCATTATAATCACTTAAATACTCCACCTAATTATTATAATCACTTAAAATACCCAACTACCATTTTTCTCAATTTGCGTGCCAAACCCAAAGTGGACATTTAAAATGATAGGAGGGAGTATAATATATTTTTTAAAATTTCGTAAATATTTTTTAGAGTTATTCATGGGAGAGACTTTCTCACGGCTTGACCTCAAAATAAAAAGTTCATAAGTTAAAAGTTTTTATTATTGGGATTTTTAATCCAAGTGTAAGACATGTCTCATGGTGAGACCGTCTCATATAGGAATTTGTGTATTTTTACGTAAAACCTTTTTCAACTCGTCTTGTATGAGATCGTCTCACCATGAGACGGGTCCATATAATAGTTCATTTCTTCAATTGATTATATAAGATCATAAGTAATTGTTTGTAAGGTTATGTGTAATCATTTCTAAGATTATAAAATGTGATTATATTAAAATTATTATAAGTGATCAATTTAACGTTATAAAGAATCATTATAAGACAAAAATGTATATTGGATCTGTTGGACATTTAGTGTATAATAATAATCCTGAGTATTTAATGACCAAGTACTACTAAGGTAGTGGGACAGTTTATAAGTCCGTATTATATCAATTAAAGCTATTCTAAATAGTGGGACGATATACGTATCAATTTACGTGGTCCAATTAAGGCATTATAAGATAAGACAAGGAAAAGAGTAAGGGGTGCCTTGTTTGGCTGACAGCCGACTCAGCGGCACCCCTGGAAGAGCCTTAGCCGAGTCGGCTTTTGCTCTCTGGAAAAACAGGTTTTGGTCAGAGGGCTTGCGCCGAGTCGGCGGTCCCCTCTTTGGACTCGTCGCCGACTCGGCGATGGGCTACTGTTTTGACCGTTGCTTTTTTCCCGTTTTCCATTGAGTTTAATGCCTAGGATCCTTTTGATTACACTCTTAATTATGATGTTACAAGAGTATAATTGTGTGATAATGCCCATGAATGACCAAGATTAATGTCATTCAATTGCATGATCATGAATTGGGTCATTAAGGTGATTAATGAGCCATAGGCTCCTCTTGAGTATAAATAGAGGGCATTGGCTTTGAGATTTCTTGCACCTTCACAACAAATCTCTGAATTCTTTCTTCTCTAAGTTCTTCTCATTTGTCTTGTGCACTCAAGAGAGTAATTAACTTTTGTGTGCATTTTCCTTTGCTCATAATTCCATAAACACATTGCTATTACGTTATATTCCCTAAGTACTAAGGGCATATAAGAGTTGTTTGTATCTCATTGTGAATTTCCACTTCCAAACCCAAGTACCGTTGTGGGGAAATATCACAAAAGGAAAGTGATCACACGCCTACAACTTGTATCAAGTTTCCGGGTAACATATTGTGTTACAAACTTATCTTCACTTTCCATTAGCATTGTAATCTTGATTGTAATTTCATTTTTGTCATCTTAAAAGGGGTTTGAAACAAATTCCCGATTGTAATTTGTTTACATTATATACTCTTTGTAATAATCTTTTGTGATATCTTCACCGATGGCATCTATGAAGGATTTTACATCAAACTTTGCTAAACTAGAAAAGTTTGTCGGCGTCGACTTTAGACGTTGGCAAAAGAAAATGATGTTCATGCTTACAACCTTGAATGTGGCTTATGTCATATAAGCTCACCCAAACCGGACGTTGCTAAATCGGATGATCCGGAAACGGTGATACCGGAAACGGAAATTCTTGAACAAAATCGAAAGAGGTCTAAGTGGGAAAATGATGACTTCATTTGCCGGGGGCATATTCTCAATGGCATGCAAGATGCCTTGTTCGACATCTACCAATACCATGATTCCGCAAAGGAATTATGGGATGCCTTGGAGAATAAATACATGGCGGAGGATGCTAGCTCCAAGAAATTTCTAGTAAGTAATTTCAATTCATACAAAATGGTAGAAGATCGCCCTATAATTGATCAATTTCATGAACTACAAAGAATGCATGCTAACCTTAAATTGGATAAAATTGAAATTGATGAAGTATTTCTTGTTTCAAGCATAATAGACAAATTGCCTCCTTCATGGAGGGATGTTAGACATGCTTTAAAGCATAAAAGAGAGGAGATTACACTCTCCGATCTTGGGCAACATATAATTGTTGAGTCTAGCATTCGGGTTCATGAGAACCGGAAGGATGATAATCCTAATGTTCCTACTATTAATATGGTTGGGGAAGGGAAACCACAATCCCGTCCCGGAGATAAGAGGAAGAGGAATGACTCTTCAAAGGGGAAAACCACTATTTCCAATACCGATAAAGTATGTAGGGAGTGTGGAAAGCCCGGGCACCGAAGGAAGAATTGCTTCGTTCTAAAGAACAAGCAAAAGAAAGCCAAGGGGAATGGTCAAGCTTCTACAAGCAAGGGACCACCCACACAAGGTAATCTTGCATTTTTTGATGAAAATTCTAATATGAGTTTTTCTACTATGAATACTAATATTAGTGCTTTGCAGGATGATACCTTGGCTTGGTGGATCGATTCGGGGGCTTCGAGACATGTGTGTAATTCTACGCAATGGTTCAAAACCTTTAACAAGGTTGTTGATGGGGAGCATCTCTACATGGGAAACAATGCACCTATCAAGGTCCAAGGCAAAGGACAAGTTGAATTGTTGTTTACTTCGGGGAATCTTTTAGTTCTAAGAGATGTGTATTTCACACCCGAAATAAGTAGAAATTTAGTCTCGGGTCCTATATTGAATCGATTAGGCTACAAACTAGTGTTTGAAGCCGATAGGTGTATTATCTCAAAGAATAATTTGTTTATTGGAAGAGCTTATTTATGTAATAGTTTGTTTAAGTTATCTTTAGATTTGAATAAAAACTCTATTTGTAATGTTTCTTCTTTGAATGAAAATGATGATTTGCACTACTTGTGGCATGTTAGACTAGGACACGTTAATTTTGATAAAGTTTCGTTTATGTCTAAACATGATTTAATTCCAATGTGCAATAAAATGTCTAAAAATTGCAAAACGTGCATGTTAAATAAGATCACTAGAACACCGTTTAAAAGTGTTGAAAGAAAAACTGAAATTTTGGAGTTAATCCATAGTGATCTTTGTGATTTCCATAGTACACCATCTTTGGGAAACAAAAAGTATGTCATAACTTTTATAGATGATTTCTCAAAGTTTTGTTATGTATATCTTTTACATACAAAAGATGAGGCTCTTGAACATTTTAAGATTTACAAACAAGAAGTAGAATTACAAATTGGTAGTAAACTTAAAAGGTTAAGAACCGATAAAGGAGGTGAATATTATGATCCGCTTTATTTTAATTCAATGGGTATAATTCATGAAACTACCGCCGGTTATGCACCACAATCTAATGGTGTGGCGGAGAGGAAAAACCGTACTCTACAAGAGATGGTTAATTCCATGTTATCCTACTCGGGTTTGAGTGATGGATTTTGGGGTGAAGCAATGTTGACGGCTTGTCACATTCTTAACCGAGTTCCAATGAGAACGAATAAGGAAACTCCTTATGAACTTTGGTACAAAAAGAAACCAAACTTAAGTTACCTTAAGGTTTGGGGTTGTAGGGCCATTGTAAGAGTGCCCGGCAACAAGAAAAAGAAGCTCGGTGAACGTGGGCTTGAGTGCATCTTTATAGGCTATGCTATTCATAGCAAAACCTATAGGTTCTATGTTATAGAACAAAATGACTATATATCGATTCATTCGATTATAGAGTCAAGAGATGCCATTTTTGATGAAAATAGATTTTCATCATTAAGTAGACAAAGAAATCTACAAAGTTGTACCAATGAAAGTGTTGATGATAGTCAACAAAGTTCACTTCTAGATGTTGATAAAAGTCAACAAATAGATGAACTTGATTTAGATGATCCTATTCCTAAACGGAGTAAGAGACAACGGAAAGCGAAGAGCTTTGGACCGGATTTCCAAGTATACTTGGTTGAAGGTGATAGAAGTGAAGTATCTTCTAGCGTTCCATATTTGTATAATGTGGAAGGTGACCCATTGACTTATAGCGATGCTATGGCATCACATGATAGCGCTTTTTGGAAAGAGGCTATCGATGATGAGATGCAATCCATCATGGGAAATAACACTTGGGTGTTAGTGGATCTTCCTCCGACTTGTAAACCAATCGGTTGCAAGTGGATTTTCAGAAAGAAAATGAAAATCGACGGTACTATTGATAAATTCAAAGCCCGTGTAGTGGCTCAAGGCTTTAGACAAAAGCACGGTATCGATCATTTCGATACATATGCACCGGTTGCAAGAATAACCACTATTCGGTTATTGGTAGCGTTAGCTACGGTCTATCATCTAGAAATACATCAAATGGATGTTAAAACCGCATTTCTATATGGGGAATTAGATGAGGAAGTTTATATGAAACAACCCGAAGGGTTTGTTTTGAAAGGACAAGAGCAAAAGGTGTGTAAACTTGTCAAGTCTTTGTATGGACTTAAACAAGCACCTAAGCAGTGGCATCAAAAATTTGATGAAACTATTTTGTCCTTTGGATTCAAGTTGAATCAAGCCGATAAGTGTGTATATAGCAAGTTTGATAGCCATGGTAATGGCGTTATCATTTGCCTATACGTTGATGACATGCTTATCTTTGGAACTTGTAAAACACAAGTCCAAGAGACAAAAGACTTTTTGTCTAGATCCTTTCAGATGAAGGATATGGGGGAGGCTGATGTGATCTTAGGCATTAAGATCATAAGGCAAGGGAACCGTATTAAGTTAAGTCAGGCTCACTATGTTGAGAAGATACTTAAGCGGTTTAATATGCTTGATAAAGCGCCGGTCTCGACTCCCATGGAACCGGGTATGAAATTTGCAAAACATACCGGTCAACCAATTTCGCAATTGGAGTATTCGAAGGTCATAGGATCTTTGATGTATGCTATGACTAGTACAAGGCCTGACATAGCATTTGCGGTGGGTAAACTTAATAGATTTACTAGTAACCCAGGTCCCCATCATTAGATGGCGATAAGGAGAGTATTAAGATACTTGTTGCGTACCAAGGATTTTGGTATTACGTATAGCGGAGAACCTCCTATTCTAGAAGGTTATTCTGACGCTAGTTGGATCACTAATGAAGAGGACAACTCTTCTACTAGTGGATGGGTGTTTGTTTATGGGGGAGGTGCCATTTCTTGGTCTTTTAAGAAACAAACATGTATAGCCGACTCTACGATGTCAGCTGAGTTTATCGCTTTAGCTTCAGCAGCTAGTGAAGCAGAGTGGTTGAGGAATCTCATGTTTGAGATACCTTTGTTACCTAAGCCAATTTCACCGGTGGCAATTCATGCGGATTGCATGACGGCTTTAGGTAGAGCGTATAGTCAAGTATATAATGGTAAGTCTCGTCATATTGCTCTTAGGCATAGCCTAGTGCAAGGACTTATCATTAATGGGGTCATAACTTTTGACTATGTGAACACAAAGTTCAATGTGGCGGATTCGTTTACGAAAGCCATGAATAGAGACTCAATTGAGAAAGTGTAACAACCCGGCTTACCGTTGACTGAGTAAGACAGGTCGTCACGAGGTTTACTAACCCAAAGATCTCAAATCTCAAATCATGACTCGAGAGAAAGGTCACGATGTCTAAAACATAACCTCAACAGTCAATCTTAAATCCGAATAGCTAAGCCAAAGTCTAAATTAATCATACAAAAGCACTATGTAAGTCTAACGTAATCAATATACAAATACTATTACACACCTACTAAAAATCCAATACAAACACTACAACTTCTATACAAACTTAGATCTAATGAATCTTCACGGTATACTCTAATCACCTCCGTTATCCCATCGTTCCCGACTGGTACCGACCTAAACAATCTAAAAGATGGAAACAACAGGGGGTCAGATAAACTGAATGAGAAGTAACAATCCAAAACACAAAACATAGTAATTTAAAACATGGGTTTAAAAGCAACATCCTTTCCCTAGATCTATGTGCGCACAGGGAGTCTAGTTTGAGAGGTGCCCCATAGCTCTATGACTATGTCGCTCTCGGGTGAGGCTAGTCAATATCTCAATGACAATTCACCTCAAAAACAGGGAGTAGGGAACAATGTTCCTCAACTCCGTCAATGGCCAGCTCGCAGCTCGATCCATTAACCATATCATAATCAACATAATCAATCATATCCAAATCATCATCAATAATAAACAGTTCAAAACAATTTGATGAAAACATTTTCAAAACAGTAGCTTGGCCAAGCCCTTTAAGGGACTGCCACTACTCACCGACAATGTCGCTTCAAGAAGTCAAGACCGGTTCATCGCAATCAACTAGAAGGGATCATCGACGTACTCGTATCCTGAAGCATAACAATATCAGAACGTCACCATCGTGTGTTCGATGCAACTACACTAACATATAGCTGATTACATCTCCTCCTAAGACCGTAGCTTAACTAGCATATACAACTATTGTAATTGTTCATATTCTAATTTAGTCCAATAGCTAAAGTTGTTCACATTCTTCTTAAGATTACCCAACAATCATCATTCTCTTTATAAATCTAATTCAACAAATATGTTCATATAAACCCAAAATCCATAAATCCTCAAAAGAATCTTATGATCTCTTCAAGACATTAGACTAATTAGTCAATTAAAACATCACAGTATCCCACCATCGATAATTTTCCAAAGAATCTCCATATTTACTTAAAGACACCAACTATTCAATTCCTTCACCAATATTAAACATTTCTCAACCAAACCCATAATCTCAATAAGTTCATACTAACCCGCAAGATTCAAATAAACTTGACCCAATACAGATTCTTCACGAATATTTTCAAAAACATCCATTATCACCTTTAATTAAACAAGTATACATTACCCACACTAATTCTTAAAATATCTTATCAATTTCATGAGACTACAAGATTTTTTTAATGATTAATAATAACAATTAACATAATGAAATCTAAGATCAAAAGAGTCTGTTTTTGATTCATAATGTCTCAATAAAAGATCAAAATGGAAGAACAAATAAACCAAAATAAAGAAAGAAACAAGAAGAAAAGAAAAGAAAAAAAAAATAAATGGAAAGAAATTTACCTTAGCTTGCCGTAGGAATCCAAAAGCAACCAAATAATTAGGCATTTGTTGCACAATAAAACAAAAAAAAACAAGTTTGATATCATTTTGTTGTACCAAAGATTTCGTGAGAGCAAGCCTTTGAAAACTCACGAAAAGGAATGGAAATCAATTGTTGTTTTCAGATGTTCATGCGAAAACAATTGGCAACTCGTAAAACACAACGAAAATTGAAAATGTGAACATGATAGTTTCTTGATTGTTTTCAGATTTAATGAAGTTGAAAGGTTGCCATAGTTGTTCGAATAAAATCAGAGGAAGAGGGAAAGGGTTGGCAGCCATTGCTGCTAGTTCTTTCGCAAATCAGAAGGAATCAAGGGTTTTGGGAAAAAAAAACAATTGAAGAAGATGAATAGTAGTTTGGTTTGGGTAGTATCTGATTCTTAAGTTTTTAATATATACTCAATTAAAATTAGGGAAGGAGAATTAGGGAAGGAGAAAATCAAATTAAATAATAGTTGGAAAGTAAAGGAAGAATTAATTTTTTACAATTAAAAGAGGTGTATCCAAAAGGCCCAATTGTCTATACTCTATTTTCTTTTTACTTTGACCCAAATAAATTTATATTCTTAATATTTATATTAAATTCCCAATTCTCGAAAATTAAATTTCTCAATTATTACAGAAAGCCTCAGTTGAGATCGGTTTATGTCAGTAAAATCATTTGGGAAAGCCCAATTCACGCATGAGTAACATCGTGTCTGAATTCAATGTGGTAAAGTCCTCTTGGTTTTTGTTAAAGCAACAAATGACTCATCGTTGCTTTGTACCGTGATGAAATAAGGTAGTCGTCTTGAAAGTTCTCAAGATCAAGAGTTGAAGAGCTCTTGGTGTTATATCCACGTCACGGGGATATGTCTTATACGTAATGAGAACCTACCTATATAAGTTTGAAGTGTGGCCGCTTCAAGTAGTCAAGATTGGCATAATGACTATGATAAACTTATGAATAAGATACGGACACGGCCTTATAATGTGTCAAGTTAATAACTTTGTGTTATTTGTTTTGTGTGTACTACATCTTCAAGTGGTCGGAAGGGTCATTTGATTCAATTCCTTATGGAAATCAATTCTGGCTCGATCACTTGTTAAGTGTGTTGTACTAGGCGTTAATTCAATCCGTAGGGATATTAGCGTTGATGCATGAAATGTATTATGAGTTTTGGTAAATGAGAGGCTTATTATACCCAAAATGGGGGAGGATTGTTGGACATTTAGTGTATAATAATAATCCTGAGTATTTAATCACCAAGTACTACTAAAGTAGTGGGACAGTTTATAAGTCCGTATTATATCAATTAAAGCTATTCTAAATAGTGGGACGATATACGTATCAATTTACGTGGTCCAATTAAGGCATTATAAGATAAGACAAGGAAAAGAGTAAGGGGCGCCTTGTTTGGCTGACAGCCGACTCGGCGGCACCCCTGGGAGAGCCTTAGCCGAGTCGACTTTTGCTCTCTGGAAAAACAGGCTTTGGTCAGAGGGCTTGCGCCGAGTCGGCGGTCCCCTCTTTGGACTCGTCGCCGACTCGGCGATGGGCTACTGTTTTGACCGTTGCTTTTTTCCCATTTTCCATTGAGTTTAATGCCTAGGATCCTTTTGATTACACTCTTAATTCTGATGTTACAAGAGTATAATTGTGTGATAATGCCCATGAATGACCAAGATTAATGTCATTCAATTGCATGATCATGAATTGGGTCATTAAGGTGATTAATGAGCCATAGGCTCCTCTTGAGTATAAATAGAGGGCATTGGCTTTGAGATTTCTTGCACCTTCACAACAAATCTCTGAATTCTTTCTTCTCTAAGTTCTTCTCATTTGTCTTGTGCACTCAAGAGAGTAATTAACTTTTGTGTGCATTTTCCTTAACTCATAATTCCATAAACACATTGCTATTACGTTATATTCCCTAAGTACTAAGGGCATATAAGAGTTGTTTGTATCTCATTGTGAATTTCCACTTCCAAACCCAAGTACCGTTGTGGGGGAAATATCACAAAAGGAAAGTGATCACACGCCTACAACTTGTATCAAGTTTCCGGGTAACATATTGTGTTACAAACTTATCTTCACTTTCCATTAGCATTGTAATCTTGATTGTAATTTCATTTTTGTCATCTTAAAAGGGGTTTGAAACAAATTCCCGATTGTAATTTGTTTACATTATATACTCTTTGTAATAGGATCAACCCCATAAAGATGGTGTCATCATGAGACTCAATGAAAAAATTATTTAAATACTTGTTGTTTTGCGCCGTGATCAATGATTCATATAGGCCATTAAGGGCATTAACAGAGAAAACGCTAGTGGCATTTCCAACAATTCCCGCTCAACTTTGGAACCATATTTTTAAAAAACAACTTAACGTTAAAATACTACCCAGGTCTCCGCCATGAACATTCAACTAAACACCAACGGAAAAACAGTCGAAGAAATTTACCAGAAAAAAAACGCAGCTAGAACACATCCTTCTTCGACCAGATACCTACATCGGATCTATTGAAAAACATGAACAATCTCTCTGGATTTATACTCCTTCCAACGAAATGAGTAACCAAAATGTCCGCTTTGTTCCTGGTCTTTACAAATTTTTCGATGAAATCCTTGTTAATGCTGCTGATAACAAGCAGACAGATCCAAACACTACAAAAAAAAATGCAACTTACCGACTAAAAAATTTCCGACTAACCGTAATAGTCGGAAATTTCCGACTGATTTTCCGACTGACAAGCGTTAGTCGGAAATTCCGACTAAATTGCTAATAAATATGCTTTTGGTCGCAATTTTTTTTAAAAATAGAATAAATAAATTATTTTCCGACTAACTTCTGACTGAATTTTAGTCGAAAAAATTACCTACCATTTTCCGACTAAAATTCAGTCGGAAATTATTTATTGATTTATGGTTTTGTTATAGGTTATGGAATTGTTCATTGATTTATGGTTTTTGTTAAATGTTATGGAATTGTTCATTAACTTATAGTTTTTGTTATATGTGTAGTTCATTAAATCTTAGTCTATAGTTATGTTTTCAGTTTCTGTCTTTTCCTTTTTTTTATTTCTGTTTTTCTGTTTTGTTTATTTTATAAATTATTTATTTTTATTTTTGTTGTTTTAGTATTTTATTAGTCCATCATTTTGTTATTCATTTCTGATTTTTTGGTATTTGAAAGCGGTTTTAGAGATGACGGATCGGATTGACCTAAGCCTCATAAACGCTTAAGATAGCGACTAATGCGTCAAGAGGAGCCGATAGCTGAGATTTTACGTCATTTCGTAATGGACCGAGGGTCTAGTAGGAGGGTCCTAACTCTTGTTAATTTTATTTTTTATGTAATTGTAATATTTTACTTTTATATGAATTAATAAATATAGTTTTTTGGAATTATTATTTTTATATTATATTATTTGCATTATTATTGTCTGTATAGTTTTATTATGTAGTATATATTACATATGTAATTATAATAATATATTATATTATTATCATATATTTATAATTATAAAAAATAAAATCGTATATTCTTAATATAAATTATTAATATTAGGAATAATATACGGTTTTATTTTTTATTTTTTTAATAAATTTGGGGACTAGTTAATGACAAAAGCTTGGTCGCCGTAAGCAGTAATTGAGGGACTAGTTAGGGACAAACCAGCTTTGGTCGCCAGGGGCGACTTGTTAGGGACAATATGTTGTTGGTCGCTGGTGGCGACTATTTGGAGTCTAATTTTTTCTTGGCGACGGTTTTGGAAGAGACCTGGTTTTTAAGTCCCCATGTAGCCGCCAACTCCCTTTTCCCTACTAATTCATGCCTCAACTTTTAGTCACCAAATAATTTTCTTTTTGTAGTGATTCTAAGATTATAAAATGTGATTATATTAAATTTATAAGTGATCAATTTAACGTTATAAGGAATCATTATAAGACAAAAATGTATATTGGATCAACCCAATAGAGATGGTCTCACCATGAGACTCAATGCAAAAATTATTAAAATACTTGTTGTTTTGCGCCGTGATCAATGATTCATATAGGCCATTAAGGGCATTAACAGAGAAAACGCTAGTGGCATTTCCAACAATTCCCGCTTAACTTTGGAACCATATTTTTAAAAAACAACTTAACGTTAAAACACTACCCAGGTCTCCGCCATGAACGTTCAACTAAACACCAACGGAAAAACAGTCGAAGAAATCTACCAGAAAAAAACGCAGCTAGAACACATCCTTCTTCGACCAGATACCTACATCAGATCCATTGAAAAACATGAACAATCTCTCTGGATTTATACTCCTTCCGCTAAATGAGTAACCAAAATGTCCGCTTTGTTCCTGGTCTTTACAAAATTTTCGATGAAATCCTTGTTAATGCTGATGATAACAAGCAGACAGATCCAAACACTACACAAAAAAAAAAAAAGCAACTTACCGACTAAAAAATTTCCGATTAACCGTAATAGTCGGACATTTCCGACTGACAAGCATTAGTCAGAAATTCCAACTAAATTGCTACTAAATATGCTTTTGGTCGCAATTTATTTTAAAAAAAGAATAAATAAATTATTTTCCGACTAACTTCCGACTGAATTTTAGTCGGAAAAATTACCTACTATTTTTCGACTAAAATTCAGTCTGGATTTTAGTCGGAAAAATTACCTACCATTTTCCGACTAAAATTCAGTCGGAATTTTAGTCGGTAAGCTAAATCCGGATTTGGGTGTATATTTAGTAAGTTAGTGGGCTTTGCTTGTTAGTGGGTTTTAAGTTAGTGGATTTGCTTCTTTTTTTTTTCTTTTGCAAAGTAATATAGTTAGTTGACCAGATCAGTTTAGTTTTTTTTTGAAGATCAAATTAGTTTACTTATTTCCTAATAATAATAATATTAATACTACTAATAATAATAATAAAAAAATTATATACTAATAATTCAACGAATCATATACTAATATAGAAAAATACGACAAATTATATACTAATACTACATTAATCAAACTAAAACTAGTACAACTAATCTTATACTAATAATACACTAAAACGACTAATATTTGTGTAATAATTATATCAGAGACGTGTCTAGTTAATTTATAACACGTCTTTTAGTTTTAAGTACTCAAGTATTTATATACTAATACTAATTTTGTACGACGACTAATAATACATTAGTAAGGGATTATACTGGTAATGATAACACAACTAATATTATACTAATAATGAACCAATATAATAATAATAATAATAATAATAATAATAATAATAATAACAATAACAATAATAATAATAATAATAATAATAATAATAATAATAATAATAATAATAATAATAATAATAATATACTAATACAACTAATAATTACTAATACGACTAATAACTAACAAAGTTACTAAAAATGCACTAATACTATGCTAATACGACTAATTGTACACTAGTACGAGTAACAATATGCTAATACATCTAATACGAGTAATAATAATACAACTAATACTAACTAATACGACTAATACGACTAAATAACTAACAAAGTACTAATAATAATGCACTAATACGAGTAACAATATACTAATACGGTTAAATAATTAATAAAGTACTAATAATCCACTAATACGAGTAGTAGTATACTTATACAACTAATAACATAATAATAATACACTAATACAACTAATAAGAGTAATAATATATTATACAATTAATAATAGACTAATACAACTTATAATAATAATAATAATAATAATAATAATAATAATAATAATAATAATAATAATAATAATAATAATAATAATAATAATAATGATGATGATGATGATGATACTAATATGACTAATACTATATTAATTAGACTATTAGTACACTAATAGAAACAATAATAATAATAATAATAATAATAATAATAATAATAATAATAATAATATTAATAATAATAATAATAATAATAATAATAATAATAATAATAATAATAATAATAATAATAGACTAATACATTGATATGGTGAGACAATGGCTAAAAGTGCCTTGGAATGTTTGGAGCCTAAAGGATCTTCATCGCAAACGTTATATGCCACGGTGTAAAGTGCGAATCATTGAAGCCATCCTGGGCAACTTAATCTACGCCATTTGGCGCACAAGAAATGAGGCCGAGTGGAATATGAAAGTTATCCCACTGATCAGTAGGCTTTAGCAGCTATTTTAGCAAGTGAGTATCCCTAGGCAGCAGCTTCAGTAGGTGATCTTGACAGCAGCAGCACCAGCAGGCTCGTCATCCCCTGTTGGCTCTGAGACAGCAGCAGCATCATGTAGTCAGTCGCAGCAATCTACCTTCAGTGGTCAGTAGACAGCAGCAGCCCGTTGTGCAGCTCCCCTCTCGCAGCAGTAGTGAGGCAGAAGCAGCCCCGTAGACTTCCTAGCAGCAGCGTGTTTAGCCCCACTCCATAGCAGCAGCAACAGGAGGTCTATAAGACAGCAGCAGCCTCAGCAGATCCGTCTGCCATGTGTGTTTCCTAGTCAGCAGCAGCAGCAGCAGCCCCGTGTTCCGTAGACAGCAGCAACATGTGTAGGCAGTAGCATCAACAGACAGTAGCAGCAGCCTACCATCTGTGGTCCTTTTCCCGGTGTGCAGAAACCCTCTCGCAACAGCAGAAGTTTGATAGTGCCTTCGCTCATAAGCAGCAGCGTTTCACACTCTCCACAGCAGCAGGCCCTTGGGTTTATTTTAGCTACTGATATTGGTTTGATAGCAGCATTTTTATGTAGTAGCTACAACATAATGTGCTGTTAGTGGGATATATTTATAAATGCTGGTGTTTTATGACGTTTTCTCGTCAGTTGGTGTTATTCTCAGGCGCATGTAGCGTGAAAGGGTTCGTTTCCCCGCTTCTGATTGTGGTCTTGGCTCGACATTTTGGGAGAGGCTCCTCCAGAATGGTTTTGCGATTTTCGTTTGGAATTAGGTGTACATCTGGTGCTTGAGGTGGAAGGTCCAGCGTCTTCTTTAGGTTAGATCCTGTTATTCATTGGAGGTTTTGCTCTGTTTTTATGGCTTTGCTGGGTGATGGGGGTGCGTGTTGTCCCATTTTGGAGGACGGGATAAGTCCGTTTTTGGTGTTTTTGGATGCACGTTGCAGATAAATTGGCTTGGATGGGTCGTTGACGGGATGGGTCGCAGATTATTTGGTGCTTTTGGAGTCATTTCTGGGCTGTTCTCATGGATTTCTTGTTTTCTTGGGGGTGGCTTTAGGACTAGTCTTTGTTTTTAGCCTTTTTTGATTTTCTCTGGTTTCTTTTAGGGTGCTCGACCGTTTTGAGGGCGCTGTAGATGCACCTGTTGGGGTTTAGTTTTTCTCTTCTTCAAAGGTGGTTTGTTTGGTGTCTGGTTGTTTTGGCTAGTGTCTACAATTTGGATTGCGGTTGTCAAGGTGTTTGGGCTGCGGGGTGGTAGGTGTTTATGACGATACGAGGGGGGCTGTCTTAGTGGTGGGACTTTGTTTCTCTTGCCTGGAGTTTGGATAATGTCTTGCTTCTGGCAACGTTGGTGTTGATGGGATTTTGTTTTAATCCCTTGGTGAACTTGGTGATTATGTTTGTGGTTGTCTACTCTGTTGTGCTGTAGTCGATTTGGTGTTTGGTGTTTTACAAATGGTCCTTTCGTTGGGCTTGTGATTGGTGTGCAACCAAGGTGTTTTTGGGTTGTCTTGGCATGTACATGTATGGATTCAAAGGAGTAGGAGGTGGCTGGCTACTACATATGGTGTGGTAACTGGTAAAGCTTGTTTTAAGCTATGGTGGCCGAAGTGTTTGTCTCTGGGGTTTTATTTCTGCACTTGGTGAGGTGAAGACTGTTGCCTCCGAGCAACTTGGTGTGCTGGGGTTTCCAGCTGGTTCGCTTGCGTTATTTTGGAGTTTACGAGCTTACTGCTCCTTTGGTGTGAAAAGTGTTAGACTAGCTTTATTTGATGTGTAATGTGGTTGGACTGGTTTTTATTAGTGTTTTAAAAACATTATGTATAGCCCACCTCTATGCTGTTTTGGGTGGCCTGTTTCTTGGTCCCTCTCTTTCAATGCTTTTTTCCCTCGCGGGGTTTTTTTATGCCGGAGGTTTTGGGGGTTCCAAGTCTCAGTGTTGGTGTTTTTATATATTTTTATAATATATATTCCTAATTTTCAAAATAATATATATATATATATATATATATATATATATATATATATATATATATATATATATATATATATATATATATATATATATATATATATATATATATATATATATATATATATAGGATTTGGATCATGTGAAAATCAATTAAAATGGTAAAAACTGAAAACAGGGGTACATAAAAACTTAAATGGAGTACATATTTGGATGGTAATTCTGTAAATAATTAGACATTTGCTGAAAAGAGTACATATACGCTTAAAAGGGGTACATAATCAGATGATATTTTTGTAAATAATATGAACTTTCCCAACAAATTTGTCGATTATGACAAAGCTTGGAATTAAGCATTGAGACTTGTCATATTTACTTTAGAAAATGATGTTTTAGATTGGTTGAAATTATGACTTTCATTTTATAATCAAACATAAAAAATAAAGTTACAAGTTTGTAGTAGAAAACCAAATTAGATATGACAAGTTCAAACCTTTGCTTAGCATACACCAAATGCAAACTTGATCATCGAGAATCACCATATATTAATCATAGTAAGAAGAAGATTTTGTTTGATCTTGATATATTAATTCTAGGGGAGATGCTCTTTCCTAAAACATTATTTCCTCCCTACTACGGTGCATGGGAATAAACCGGAGATATGTTCTGAGATACAAAGACTTACACTAAATTCCGAGCACACGGAAATTAGAATGATGTAAGAGAAACTTAAATGGAAGAAGATAAGAAAATTACAAATGAGGATTGCAAGTTTTCGACGTAAAGTGCTAGAGAAGAAAAGAAATCAGAAAATTCATGTGTAAAGAATAACACACAAGCCTTCAATACTTATAGAATAGCTTACACCATTTTACGAAACAACGTATTACTTCATGAAACACGAGATCGATTCACGAACTAATGTCGTCTTTCAATCAATCCATTCATCCCAAATAACATGGTTAAAATAACCATAATAACTATTGGTAGTTATAAAATAGCCGACAAAAGAATAAGCAACGTCGCAAGAAAAAATCCCGCAAAAATCAGTCAAGTCGCGGGCTGCGTAAAAGGTCGCGGGCCACGACCTGTGCGTTCCACAAAACAGAAACTTTTCTGTTTATTCTCGCAAGCCGCGAGTATTTTTGCGATCCACGACTTTTATTTATCCTTAAAACATATACTTTACAACCTCGGGATATACTTAATTAATTTAATTTAATTTATTTATTTAATATAATTAATTAATCTTTCCGATAACCACTATATACTCTAAATTCGAACAATTTGTGCCCGAAAAAACCGAACTAATCTTAGAGCGATGACAACCCGAGCGCGATTGACACGCGATCGAATTTCAATCGATAACAAACCGGTGTGAACCCGATAACGTGAATAACCATTGTTAAACCGACCCGTAACTAACCGATCTGACCTGAGTATGACCCGTTGCTACACCAATCGAAAATTTACCGATTCGAAATCCAACCAAACCGAATTACACCCGTCCGAGACCAACGCGATGACCCGAATGAACAACTCTATTTGCATTCAAATTGTCTTTTGCTAAAATACGATAACAGCCCGTTTGGTAGGTGGTAATAAATCGTGGTAGTGGCTAGTGGGAATGAAAACTAAGGTAATTTTAGTTGAAAAATCTCTTGGTCACCTTGATGGTCATGCTTTGCAACTTGAATCATCTCATTTTCTTCATAAAATTCATTACCATGGTATTAGGTGGTAATAGAATTTTGTAACCAATTTTTTTTTTTTTTTGTGATCAAAGTTTCATTACCATGGTAATAATATGAAACTTTTGATAAAATTTTACATCATACAATATATTAGTTTTAATGTATAGTGAAGAAAAATGTGAGTGAAGGATAGAGTGCCATTTGTAATTAATCTATTGGTCAGTATTTATGGTAGGAATGTTTATGGCAGAAATTTTATGGGCAGAAGTGCAGTATAGTAATTCTTTTAATATATATGGCAATAATTCAGGGATTTTGATCAGTAATTATTTTATTCATTGAATAATAGTATAGTGATTATTTCATTTATAATTATGACCCGAGATTTTGATGACTGACACAAAATTTCTACAATTTTAAAACGGCAGGATTACTTAAAACGGGATCGTTATTACATGGCATAAAATCAACAAGATTATTTAAAACATCATGATTATTATATGGCAGAGATTTTCCACGATTTTCGTGAATCATACACTATATTAACTTTGATGTATAGTATAGAAAATTACAGTGAATATGAGAGTGTCATTTGTAATTATTTTATTGGCCGCATTATAAGAGTATTTATGGCAGGAGTATTAATTGCATGATTTTCACTTCAATCAATTTTAATCATTTACGGAAATAAAATGTTGAATTCATATTAATGGCAGGAATAATTGCATGAATTTTAATTCAGTCAAATTTATTCTTTACAAAAATAAAAATTTGGATTTATATTAATGACATATATATTAATGGCAGGAATATTAATTGCAGGATTTTCAATTCAGTCAATTTTATTCTTTTACAAATATAAAACGTTGGATTCATAATAAAGGGAGATGTAATAATTGCAGGAATTTCAATTCAGACAATTTTACTTATATATAAAGAGGTGTTTCAAAACCTATAAACTCTTTATTAACAACCTATTTTGTGTTTTTTTATATTTAATTATTTTTTAATTACAATATATGTATGTAAATACTTTATTCGCACCTTCATTTAATATTTTCATTCGTCTAAAATTTCATTAAAATATAAACGTAATTAAAAATCCGTGTATTGCACGTGTTTCTATACTAGTTATAAATAATTTTCATTACCACCATTTTATACTACTAACCAAAGGGTCGTAAAATAATAGATTGTATATGATTTTTTTAAATCTCAATCAACGTGTAAGTTTGGTGTTGGGTGTTGCTCCATAATCCACATCTTGTATCTTCTATCGTATTCATATATGCTTCCTCTCTTTCCTTCCTCGTCTTTTTCATCTCATCAATTATACAAACACAATACAGGACTCAGGACATACATATATCTTCCCAGTTCCCCCATCTATCTCCATTCTCTCATTACCCTTCCAATCTCAATTCAACAACCCTAATTGATCAATTCAGATCTTTCTTACTCCCTTTTTAAGATGCCGTCCATGTATGGAGATCGTATGACCACTTTCGAAGATTCTGAGAAGGAGAGCGAGTATGGGTATATTCGTAAGGTATTTTTTTATTTTTACTTTTACTTTTTAACTTGATCCCTTTTCATCATTCCTTTTACTTTAATTCTGTTGTTTTCAATCTTTGCTTTTCACCCAATTTGTTGTAATCATGTTGCTGGATTTTTTAAATCAATTTTGAATTTTCTTTTTTTTTTTTTTTTGTTATTTCAATGTTATGCAATCTCATGATCTTCGAAACGTTTGCGAATTATGCCTGTATGACTTCGTTTTAGAGGTTGATAATTTTGCAGGATTCACTGAATTTTCCCTTTTTAAAATTAATAATTAATAATACTGATCTTACATTGCTCATTTTTTTGACTTTATGTGTTTGATGCTGAATCTTTTACTTTAAAGCTGCAGAATATGCAGATTCTCATTTTAATTTAGGAATTCATCATATGAAGTAAAAAGATGGGAGTATTATTTTTGCTGAAGGGTATTTTTTAGAATGTGGTATTTTGTTTAAGAAAAAACTTTACACTGTGGAATGAATTTAGGATGGAGGCTCTTTATTGCAATGTAGAGGAGAAGTCCAACCCTTGATCCCTCTTAAAACGATAGCCAACAATTCCTAAACCCAGTCAAAAAGTGAATACCTTCACGAAAACAGCAACAATATTTCAATGATGAATCTTGGATTGAAAGACTTGGATCTTTGATTATCCAAGGCCAACAATCCCCTAACACACTCAAGGACTACTCTTGAATGCACTAGTTGATGATCTTGTACTACTCAAGATCTTGGAATGTTCATACACATTCACAAAAACAAAGGAGAGAAAATCCAATGTTGGTATTTTATTTCAAAACTCAAAACTAATTTTATTACATGCCTTGGCTCTTATTTATAGGCCTAAGGATAAGGAGAACAATTAAGGCATAAGGGAATGAAAAACAATAGCTAATTAACGGCTATTAGCATGTGTGTAGTCACGTGCTAATTAAAAAAAAACAAAACAACATCTTCCTTGTGCACGATTCTGACAGCAAAACTTGCGAGCAGGCTACCTTCGTGCTCGTTTTTGGAGGTCTTCTCATGCTTAAAAATGGGCTTCCAATGGTTTGATGGAAAGATCCTAGTGTAGAGATTCCATTTCCACACTTCATAATCTCTAAGCTCTCCAAGTTTGCTCTGAAACACGCCACGTAAGTGGGCTGCTCAGCTATTTCCTGATCAAGTGTTCTGACAGCGTCTGTTGGTGTGTGGGTGTCTTTTAGTTCTGATTTTCGTGGTCTTCCCATGATTGTTATGAGCCACTTAAAGTCTTGATGGAAAGGTTCATGTGTCAAGATTCCAAAACCATCCTTCATGATCCTTAGATCTTCCACAGTTGCTTGATATGGTGCCAACAAGGATAGCATGTCGTCAGTTTTGGCTACTGTTTGCTGTTCACTATCTTCAGCAACTTGTGTGTCTTCTGAGCCTTCTTTTGCTGTTTCTCCATGTTGGCTTAAGTGTTGGTTTGCCTTATATGGACTTGAGTTGTCCCAAAGTAGTTCATTCCAGGGTGGTTTATTAGGGCTTGCTAGCTTTGCACCCATATTTGGTGCATTCTCCCCTCCTTTGAAGAGAATTGTCCTCAATTCTCCTATATTAGAAGTGATATGATGCCGCAATGATTCATGTTGCTGTTGTCTTTCTCGGTCCTTGTTTGCCTTGTGCTGAGGTCTGTCATTAGGTTTCGTGATGCTTGCAGCTTGTCTTCGAATATTGGTGCTATACCTGTTCAATTCAGATACATCCATTAGTGCTAAAAACAACATATGGTTCCTTCCATGCACACCCCAATGACCTGCTTGTTTTAGCCCAGTCACAAGGTTTTTTCTGTTTAGCAGGTGAGTAGGTTGTTTGCTCTTGGAAGGAGGTATGGCCTTATGAGGGGGTAAAGGAACTAAGGCCTTCATCTTACCCTCATGCCTCAAAGTGTAAGTGTTTGTGAAACCATCATGACTCACTCTCTTGTCATATTGCCAAGGTCTACCTAGCAAAATATGACAGGCACTCATGTCTAAGACATCACAAAGTATTTTGTCCTGATATGAACCAATGGCTAATGTAACCAAGCACTGTTTGTCTACTGGTGTACTAGCTTTGTTGTTTACCCATTTAAGTTTGTAGGGATGAGGGTGTGCTTGTGTCTTTAATTTCAGCTCCTTCACTAAGTCTTGGCTCACACAATTCGTCTCACTACCCCCATCTATGATTAAATCACAAAGTGTGTCCTTGACCCTACACTTAGTTTGGAAGATATTCTCCCTCTGATCAGACTTAGGTTCCTTAGAGGTGGTGTGAAAACTCTTCCTAGTTACTAAAGCCCTAGGTCTCTCCTCCTCTGGGTATATGAGCTCCCTATCAGACTCAGAATCAGATACATACTGTGTGACTTCCCCTGAGTCCTTAACTATGTAGGTTCCATCTAGGTCTTCCTCGCTAGTGACAGTACCCATCTCTTCTTTCCTACCATTGATGCTCACAAGTATGGTCTTAGGTTTCTCTCTACTCCTAATATCTTGCCACTCAGCTAGGGTGAATGCTCTATTGTTGGGGCAATTGACCTTAAAGTGACCATGACCATGGCATTTGAAACAAACTACATCTTTCAGTGGGGTTATACTCTTTCCTTTGTGATCTGCATAGGCTCTGGGTGGTGAAGTTGTTGTGTGCACACTCTTGTCATTCATGGGTTGACTACTCCTAGGCATGGCTTGACTAGTGGCTTGTGGAACCCGCTTTTTTGAATATTGTTCTAAGAGCATGGCTTGCTCCCCAGCTAGAGCTACAGTCAAGTGAGGCACAGTGGTTAGTTTTAGCCTTAGGTCTTCTCTCAGCCCACCTAAGAACTTACCCACCCTCATATCCTCTGAGTCTCTAATGTCACATAGTACAGAAAGTCTCTCCCACTCTTGGATATATTGTGCTACTGACTTGTTGCCTTGACTAAGAGTACTCCATTGCATGGATAACTGCTGGGTGTAATTACTAGGCACATACTTTCTTCTAAGGATTTTCTTTAACTTTTCCCAAGAATTGATCTTAACCTTGCCCTCTCTAACTCTTTGTCTCTGGACTCCCTCCAACCATGTTGCAGCTAGCTTTGTTAACTTCACTTTAGCCACTTTGAATTTCTGATCCTCTGGGGTGTCTCGATACTCAAAGTAGTTTTCAACACTAGACTCCCAATCTAGGTATTCCTCTGGGTTTAGGGACTGTCCAGTGAACTCACTTACTTCTACCCTCAAACTCCTATCTTCATGTGGTCTAGTTTGTGGGGTTCTGTCCTGGTTAGTCAATCCTAAGGTGGCCAGCCTTTGGTTCAAAGCCTCTAGGGTCTCTTCTATCAATACCCTCCTATCCTCAGCATTCATATTGGATTATCACAAGTAACACAGTTCACAAAAAAAAAAAAAAAAAAAAAAAACTCAGATACTGAATTTTTTTTTTTAAAAAAACACTTCTGATATCAATAATAGATCAGATAAATTCTCAATGCCTTACTATCCTATTTTGAGGATACTGGATGTCACACAAGATAACTAACACCTTTTATCAAAGAATATAATGAAAGAAATAACAAATACAAGAACTCTCAAGGCACAGTACAAATAATTCTGAATATTGTGAAAGAAATATGCTGCAAGATTCACCAATTACATAGCACAATGTACAGAAATTGACTTCATCAAAACCAAAAACAACAAATTTTCGTTAACTTTGAACTTATGTTCTGTTTGTTTTTTTCAGTTTTACAAACAATCACTATGGGTTGTGCAAAATAGGTTCTTGATATTTCTAGATCTTGTATTCTGATTTTGTTAAATGTGTGCACAAACCCAAAGAAGAAATGAAAAAAATCAGCAAATGCACAAAACACAACAACCAATTTGCACCAACAAATGTTGCACCAAATTCCTGACAGCAATGAATTTGTGTTTAAATTCTTGGAATTTTCCTTGATAATTTCTCTATTGATCGTTTATAGGTGAGAATTAATAGTAATAGCACATTGCAAATCAAAGAACATATGATTACTTTGATCAACTCACCCTAAAAAAAAACCAATCCTCATGCCAAAACAGGAAGCGGTAATGAGTAGAAACAACAGGATGTGCACGAAAGAAAATTAATTTTGATGTTTCTGATTTTTTTTCTTTTAAAGTGTTTTGGTGACTCAAGATTGTGTGGTTCTTCTTGTTTTATGGTGTGCAACAAATGAATATGCAAGGATTAGTACATGAATATGAATTCCAAGTGGACCATTAATAGAAGAAGCAAACTACATAAAGAGTGCAACCCTGTGCACACGTTTCTGACCAAAAGAAAACAAGCCTAGAGAGTAATGAAAACAAAGAATTGGGTGTTCTTGATTCTGACAGAAAGCTGCTGTATGCAATCAATATCGGTCACGTACTCTCCAAAAAAAAATGTAAACTAACAGTACACTCACGCTAGGACTACTTAGTAATATAATCAAACAAGTTTGGAAAGATCTCACCAAGTAAAGCCACGAAAGGAAAAAAATGCTGCAGAAATTCCACAATGCTGCAATTCTTGATGATTCTTGATCTTTATGCGTCCTTTAGGCCCTCCCACGATCAGGCTCTGATACCAATTGGAATGAATTTAGGATGGAGGCTCTTTATTGCAATGTAGAGGAGAAGTCCAACCCTTGATCCCTCTTAAAACGATAGCCAACAATTCCTAAACCCAGTCAAAAAGTGAATACCTTCACGAAAACAGCAACAATATTTCAATGATGAATCTTGGATTGAAAGACTTGGATCTTTGATTATCCAAGGCCAACAATCCCCTAACACACTCAAGGACTACTCTTGAATGCACTAGTTGATGATCTTGTACTACTCAAGATCTTGGAATGTTCATACACATTCACAAAAACAAAGGAGAGAAAATCCAATGTTGGTATTTTATTTCAAAACTCAAAACTAATTTTATTACATGCCTTGGCTCTTATTTATAGGCCTAAGGATAAGGAGAACAATTAAGGCATAAGGGAATGAAAAACAATAGCTAATTAACGGCTATTAGCATGTGTGTAGTCACGTGCTAATTAAAAAAAAACAAAACAACATCTTCCTTGTGCACGATTCTGACAGCAAAACTTGCGAGCAGGCTACCTTCGTGCTCGTTTTTGGAGGTCTTCTCATGCTTAAAAATGGGCTTCCAATGGTTTGATGGAAAGATCCTAGTGTAGAGATTCCATTTCCACACTTCATAATCTCTAAGCTCTCCAAGTTTGCTCTGAAACACGCCACGTAAGTGGGCTGCTCAGCTATTTCCTGATCAAGTGTTCTGACAGCGTCTGTTGGTGTGTGGGTGTCTTTTAGTTCTGATTTTCGTGGTCTTCCCATGATTGTTATGAGCCACTTAAAGTCTTGATGGAAAGGTTCATGTGTCAAGATTCCAAAACCATCCTTCATGATCCTTAGATCTTCCACAGTTGCTTGATATGGTGCCAACAAGGATAGCATGTCGTCAGTTTTGGCTACTGTTTGCTGTTCACTATCTTCAGCAACTTGTGTGTCTTCTGAGCCTTCTTTTGCTGTTTCTCCATGTTGGCTTAAGTGTTGGTTTGCCTTATATGGACTTGAGTTGTCCCAAAGTAGTTCATTCCAGGGTGGTTATTAGGGCTTGCTAGCTTTGCACCCATATTTGGTGCACACTGCCACACTGTCGTTGAAGAACTTAACTTTCAAAACTTTGTGATATTGCGTTCTATACATCGGGTTTCAGTATGGAATCATGATGTTACATTTAGTCCTGATTTACATTTTTGTGATGCGGAACATTTATGACACAAAAGGAATGTGAGTGATCATGTTAATCTTTGAGGCAAATTCAAGCAGCGGATTCACTTGCTGGGGTATTTTTTGTTCTATATGAAATAATGATATTATGCATTTATATTCATTGGTGTCGCTTTAAATCAATCATTCCAGGTGTCAGGGCCTGTTGTCGTTGCCGATGGAATGGCTGGTGCTGCTATGTATGAATTAGTTCGTGTCGGACATGACAATCTTATTGGAGAAATCATTCGGCTAGAAGGAGATTCTGCCACCATCCAAGGTATTCACTTTTTAAAGTCTCTTGGTACTATTCTCTTTGTAGAGTTATTTGTTTGGCACTAGTAAATGTGCTCCCTCAAATTACTGTATCTGTGTTCTATGTAACTGAAATACATATTTTAAGCAAAATTCAAAAGCATTCCATTACATCAATGTCATTGTTTTAAGCAAAGTTCGTGTTATAAAGAGTTTGTTTTGTCATGAGTCCAAATCAGCAAAAAATAAGCTCAAATTCAAGAGAAATATTTGAAAATAGCACGGCCTTATGATTTATTGTGCTACATTTTTGAATTTACAAGGGCTACTTGATAGTTGTTATTGGTTGAATTTCAGTTTACGAGGAAACTGGTGGTTTGATGGTCAATGATCCTGTTCTTCGAACTCACAAGGTAATTGTTGGATTTTGTGTACTTCCATTTATTATGTACTTGTTTCTGACCAATTGTCCTCTATTATTTTCAGCCGTTATCGGTTGAGCTTGGACCTGGAATTCTGGGGAATATATTTGATGGTATTCAGGTATGATGTGCTGCTTTTGGTGAACTAAAATTAAATTGTAGCTTGTGAAATTATACTGCTTCCCACTTCAGCTTATTGCCGATTTCCTGATGGCCACTGCATGAAATATGAATTATTTCTGATTTGTATGCAGAGACCACTGAAAACTATTGCTAAAAGGTCTGGTGATGTCTACATACCTCGTGGTGTGTCTGTGCCACCTCTTGATAAAGACATATTGTGGGACTTCCAGCCTAAGAAATTAGGTAATGTATTGTTTAGTATATATAGTACGGCATTTATGCACATATATAATGTGTTCTTTTCCCTTCAAAAGCCTCAAATGAGAGTATTTTGGTTCTTGCAGGCGAAGGAGATCTTCTAACTGGTGGAGACTTATATGCTGTAAGTTGTTTGCTATTAGACTAGCTCAATTTTGATGATTTGAGTTTTGAATTTATCCAACTCCATATTTTACTTGTGGTTTCAGATTGTGGATGAGAACAGTTTGATGAAGCATCATGTTGCTCTCCCACCTGATGCTATGGGAAAGATTACGTACATTGCTCCTCCAGGACAGTATTCTCTTCAGGTTGGTTGATAAATCTTGTTGACCTTCTCATGTTTCTGGATTCAAGCTTTCTCTGAGGCTGCCTTTCCAATTATATTATTTGCATTTTTTTCAACTTCATTATAACCTACTCTTATCTTTGCTATGTATGCAGGACACTGTCCTGGAACTTGAGTTTCAAGGTGTGGTGAAGAAGTTTAGCATGCTCCAGGTATATTTGGGATTTCAGTAATGCTGGTGCTTCCATAGTCTACTCCAAATTCATATTTATCAAAATGTTGTATGAGGTTGTTGGTAGTCGAAATCCCAGTGTTAATCGAATTTCTTTTACAGACTTGGCCTGTCCGTACACCAAGACCTGTTTCATCAAAACTTGCTGCTGACACCCCTCTACTAACTGGACAGGTTTGTATTCTGGAGTTCTGTCACATTATCACTTTTGCATCCTGCTTAAGATTTGTTGTTTCCTTTCTTTTTGAATATTGATTGAAATCATTGTTCAGCGCGTTCTCGACGCTCTGTTCCCCTCTGTTCTTGGTGGAACTTGTGCCATTCCTGGAGCTTTTGGCTGTGGAAAAACTGTCATTAGTCAAGCACTTTCAAAGGTATTATTTCCCCTTTTCTGGCATTAGAAGTAAAACACATACAATTCATGTAATCCTCAGGTTTATTATAATATCTGCTTTGCTTGCAGTACTCTAACTCTGATGCTGTGGTTTATGTTGGTTGCGGAGAGAGAGGAAATGAGATGGCTGAGGTATTTTTTTCAGTTGATGGGATTCACAAATAATTTATTTCTTTGCTAGATTCGTTCTCGATGGAGCCAAAGATCTATAGTTTGGTTTTTAATTATAATGAACTTTATTAAAATTATTTCTTAGTCATTTGCGCTTATTTATATGTTATTTAATCAAAGGTCAATCATAAACAACCTCTTTTTTAGTGTAAAGGTAAGATTGTGCACATCGAACGCTCCAAACCTTGCTTACTTAGGAGCCACTTGACATTGGAGTAATGGCATGTTGTGTTGTTTCATCTTTACTGAAGATGTAAATTCAAATTCTTCCCTCCAGGTCCTCATGGACTTCCCCCAACTGACAATGACTTTGCCTGATGGACGTGAGGAGTCCGTCATGAAGAGAACAACACTTGTTGCAAATACTTCCAACATGCCTGTGGCTGCACGTGAGGCATCCATTTACACAGGTACAGTGTTAAATGTTTTTTGTGAGTTCTGCAGCTATTTCCCTGTGACCTCCTATTCACTATTCTTAACAATTTCGTGCTCCATTCTTGTTATTTGGATTCTCTTGTGATACAAACCTAACTGCGATGGAAATTGTGCATTAATTAGATGTTATGTTAATGCTGTCACGGTTCTTTGCTGTTCAGGTATTACTATTGCCGAATATTTCAGAGATATGGGTTACAATGTTAGTATGATGGCAGACTCAACTTCTCGATGGGCTGAAGCTCTGCGTGAAATTTCAGGACGATTGGTGATTATTCCACTCAAATTCACAATTTTATTTATTATACTTGGTTTAATTCTGTCATGTATGTCCATTGGTGCTTATAATCTTTGATTTGAATTTTGTGACATTGAGATCTCTTTGTGTTACTTGTGCTATCCGGTGTTGTATAAGACCCACCACTAACATGTGCGAATTTAAGCAACAATTACAAATCTCGCCTTGACTAATGCCTCTTTTGGTATTTCAAATTTACAATATGTTTGAATTCACTGAACTAGAGAGAAAGGAAAAGGAAGGATTTGGAAGGATGTTTTCATTTTGTTTAAGAGGGGAAGTATTTTGTTAATGGACTAATCTCTCCAAAAGTGAAAATTAAAATATAATATTATGATAATTTATACATTAAATTAATCATTATTGTAATAATATAATTATAAATTTGGTTGGTTCTTAGCCGACCAACAAAATAGTCAGAATGTGGTCGGTTCTACTGACAAAGTAATGAGCAGACGCTTTGGAAGGTTGAACCGACCATATTCCGACTAATTAGCTTTTGGTTGGTAGAACCAACTAACCATCAACTATCTTTTTTTATTTACTGCTTTTGAAGATTTGGAAGGAAAATGGGTTTTCTTTTCCTCTCCCATCCGGCCATCTTGTTCCTTCTAGACAAACAATAGATGCTTTCTTTATTTTTCTCTACCCTTCCTTTTTCTTCCCTCCCTCCCTCCCTCCCCCTTCCCTTCCTTTCCTTTCCCTCATAGACGTTCATCAACTAATTAGCTAGATGATTGTATGCGGTTGTGTAACGTAAAGTGGAAGCTTCTTTCCAGTTTATAGATGATATGTTATGAGTTGTCCATTTTATATATGAGGTCCTGAGGTTTGCTTCACTTTTGTTATGCTGATTTGTTATGGGGTTCTGGATATTTAATATGGTGGTCTATCTAAATTGCACATGTCCTAGAGCTACCGCTGTAAATGTTCAAGATATAGATTAGTTTTCTTACCTTGTTACATGTCGAATCTTTTGTAATACTATTAACTGCGACATTTCTCCTGAAAGGTTTTCACACTTGTGGAGAAATCTGGACTAATAAGGAGGAAGTATCTTCTTATTCTGAGTTGTACCTTGGCTGCATTTCTGAATTTTTGCCCTGTTTCATGTTTATATGCTCATTAATATCTTATGTTAGATTGTAATATTTGTATCTTATCATTGTACACAGGCGGAAATGCCTGCCGATAGTGGATATCCTGCTTATTTGGCTGCTCGTTTAGCTTCATTTTATGAACGTGCTGGCAAAGTTAAATGCCTTGGTGGTCCTGAGCGTACTGGTAGTGTAACAATTGTAGGTGCCGTTTCTCCTCCTGGAGGAGATTTCTCTGATCCTGTGACATCTGCTACTCTGAGTATTGTTCAGGTATGATGTACCTTTATGTTCCCGGGATCTTGTCCTTCCATGGATATTCTTTATATGTGGTTGATAGAGTGATCAAAGTGTACAGGGGTCCATTTGCTTTCTTTGAATGATAAACTTAGGTCTTGTTCTCAAATAATATTTGGTAAAACTAGTTCTAATCAGTTATTGAAAGAAGAAAATCAATTGAGAATTAGTAAAAGTTAATTTTAATCACTAAAAGGAATCCATTTCAATCAGTTTCTATCTCTAAAAGATAATTTTTTTCAAGTAAATTATAAGTGAAGAGATATGCCATTAATTTTTTCGTAGTTCCCTTTTCTATGTAGACATTTGGTCTTTCAAGTTCCACCTGAAACAATGAGAGCATAAAACTTGGGTTATTCCTCGATGATAATGATGGAATTGAAGAGAGTTTATGTTTATGTTGGGAAAAATGAAGCTAATGACTTATTACAGCACTAGTTTTCGTTTTTTACGACTGTCGATGTATATCAGAGGGTGAAAAGTGAAAGGTTGGGACTTTCATGGTTTATCATTATTTAATGAAGCTTACAAGAATCATATCTTTGAATGACGGTCTTGGGATTTGAAGTTCAATTGTATTTAATTGAGCTTCTTTGTACCCTTTCCTCTACATCTTCCCCCATCCTTCAAACAAATTGTCCGCCCGACACATGCTTCTTTTTGTATAAAAGATGTCTTCATTGGTGGCATTTAGTGTTAGGTTGGGTCTCTCTCTCATATCCTTGTTCTGGAGTGTTGAGGGCTCTACACGTATATGTAAAATAAATTAATCTCTCCTTTGATGCAAAATAATTTTTAAATTCTTTTTACTTTTATTGATAACCTTTTTGAAGGAATGATTTTTCTCTGCAGGTTTTTTGGGGTTTGGATAAGAAATTGGCTCAGAGGAAGCATTTCCCTTCTGTCAACTGGCTTATTTCTTACTCTAAGTATTCAACGGTGCGCTATTAATTTAACACAGCCATTTGTATCATTACATTCTTGCCTTGTTATTATAATGTCAGAGCTCTGATGATTTATTGTGCTTTCTTTTCGAATTGTTGTATTTTTGCAGGCTTTGGAATCATTTTATGAGAAGTTTGATTCTGAGTTCATTGATATAAGGACCAAGGCCCGTGAAGTGCTGCAGAGAGAAGATGATCTCAATGAAATTGTCCAGGTATGTATCCAGTGTGATTTTAATATTTTGTTTAACGGTATTTGGAAGAAAAGTTTTTCTTACTAAGGATGTTCATGAGTTCATGTTATTGGTTCTTGCCATAGTAAACTAGCAAATTTTAGCTGTCGTTGTGGTTTCACACCTCGGATATTGTATTATCTCACAGTTTAAATTAATCATGAATTTTCATCAATGGGTGTAGCTTGTAGGAAAAGATGCTTTGGCTGAAGCAGATAAGATCACTTTGGATACTGCAAAGCTATTACGGGAAGATTACCTGGCACAAAATGCTTTTACACCGTAAGCTTCTTCAGTTTTATGCAAGTGCTATTTCATTATGAGTCATCATGTATTTACATTTACATTATATTTGTTATTGCAGTTATGACAAATTTTGCCCATTTTACAAGTCTGTTTGGATGATGCGCAACATTATCCACTTTTACAACTTGGCCAATCAGGTTATTTTTATTTTTCTAAATGGAATTTTTTTTCCGTATCCTCGTTGTATATCCAGTACACATGGAACTTTGTTGCATTCTATATTTTTATTGGTCAAGGGCATGAGTCGCTGTGCTACTGGTGACGAAAAATTAGTGTCAATATCAAATATTTACTGATGGTGTAATGGTCTGTATGTCTAATTTCAGGCTGTGGAACGAGGCGCTGGATCAGATGGTCAGAAGGTTACCTACAGCTTAATCAAGCTTCGACTAGGAGATCTGTTTTATCGCTTAGTGTAAGTGACAAAATCATAGGTCACATTGAAGTTTTGAGTGATGAACAATTCTTTTGGATGATACATTATTTCTCATAAGTTCTTTTTGACATATGATACAGGTCACAGAAATTTGAGGATCCTGCTGAAGGAGAGGATGCTCTTATTGCCAAATTCAAGAAGTTGAATGAGGATTTGAGTGCTGCTTTCCGCAATCTTGAGGATGAAACTCGATAAATAGCTTGCAACTGATGATCAATTGTAATTTGAGCAACATGGCTGTTCCTTTAGGTTCGAGATGTTGATGTTCCCCCCTTGTACAAGAAAAACATGAGCACTCTTTCAGACAGTCTTGCTTCCTTAGCTTGCAGCCGGTCTTGGGCCTTTCATGTCCTTTTTTTTCTTCATTCCGGGGCTTGTCTGGAATGACTATAAATATCATGTCTGGTATAGAATAAAATGGCTTTTACATTCGAGGGTGAAATAAGGTTTGTCTAGTTTATGTGAATCATGAGACTGAAAACCCTGTAATTTAGTAGGGATAGAGATCAGCATTTGTATTCTTAATTTATTTCCTTCAGACTGATGAAGCTGACTGTGACTGAAGGTTAAATTTGTATTATTGTTTGAGCATTCATTATTTTTTAGTCTTCAAGACACAGTGGGCATGTCACATTGGGCCTGCCCAGGCTCGATTCTTGCGATCCATTCTTGCGGCGTCTTTTTAGTTCGACACTTGTAGATTCTATATTATAAGTACTGTTAGTAGAGTGGAAAATTTGAAAAGAATGAGCAAAAGAATAAATCAATAAATAGAAACTTTTTGAAACTTATTCTCAAGATAAGCGAATTTCAGCTTGAGCTGAGGTTTGGACCGGTTCGTTGTTAGTAACAGCGAACAAAGGGGCAATTTTTAAAAAAACCAAAGAGTGTGTTCGCTATTACTAGCAGCGAACAAAATAAAATTGATCAAATAAAAATCAATCTCAAATAATAGTGGAGAAATTTTAAAAAAATATATATTAATGGCGTTCGCTGTTTATAACAGCGAATTAGGCGTTTTTACTTTTTCGGAGTAACTTGAGGTCGAGGAGTAACTGGATCCGAAAAAACCCAGCAAATTGATCATCTTCGAGTTCATTTTCTTCCTCAGATTCAGTTATGGGGTTGAATTGAATCGACGAAACGTGGGTTAAGAGCGGTTCATCGTCATCGTAGAGACGTAAATCAGTTGGGATTGATTTTTTTAATGGATTTACTTTTCTGGGTAACTGTAAGGTAAGGAGTTTTCTTCCATTGAGATCCACAAAGAGGGCAAGATAAAATTACACCATTAGTTTTAGTAGCAAGAATTGAAATACATGGGAAATGAAAAGAACGAGAACATTCAGCAGTAAAAATTGCGGTTCCTTGACCTGGTTTAACATTGTGAACACAAACACCACAACGAGTAAGCTTTGAGTAACCAAGAGAGTTTTTAAGAATGAGAGAAAAAGAAAAAGGAGATTGTACTGATCGAGGAGAAGAAGGAGATAAAATTACACCATTTGTGGTATTTGGTTCTGGGACTTTAGGAATGGAAGTGCAGAAAGCATCATCGTGATGATGGTGAATCCTAAAAACGATTAGTTCGCTGTTATGAACAGCAAACGTTATTATATAATTTTTTTTCTCCAAAATTATTTGAGATTGACTTTTATTTGACCAATTTTATTTGTTCGCCGTTAGTAACAGCGAACACACTCTTTGGTTTTTTTAAAAATTGTCCCTTTGTTCGCTGTTACTAACAGCGAACCGGTCCAAACCTCAGCTCAGGCTGAAAACTGCTTATCTTGGGAATAAGTTTCAAAAAATTTCTATTTTTTGATTTTTTTTTTTTTTTTTGCTCATTCATTTCAAATTTTCTAATATTGTTTCCTTCCTATTCACCCAAGTTGTCCAATTTGGGTTGGGCACGGATATTAAGAGTGAGATGGGGTCCACCAAAAAGGTGGTAGTGAGGTATTTTAATCGATTAAATTAATTGTAAAGGTGGTAGTTGAGTATTGGAATTAGAAAAGTGGGGGTATTTAGGTAAAAAAAAGATAGACAAAAAGGAAACGGGACAACTTGAGTGAATTGCCAGTAATAGAAAATGGGACAACTTGGGTCAATAGGAGGGAGTATTAAAAATCGTCATTTTTTCATTTTATCGTCACCCTATATAATGGATTTCTTTAAACGTTCCTGCATTATTTTCGCACTCAAGAACTCTAACATCTCTTAAAAATCTCTAAAAAACTCTCTTAACTAAAACAAACTAAAAGTAATAATCGAAGAACAATGGCGAACCAAAACGAACATGAATACGATTCGGTAAGTAATTAATCGATTCGAAATTTTTTAAGGTTGTGTTTGGAAACTAGCATTTCATTTCAAATTAATGATTTCAATTATGAAATCATGAATGTAGAATTTGAGAATGACAAGGTTTGGGATGTCATTCTCAAATCCTCATATTTAAACCATTTTGATAACAATTGTGGATTTGACTCAAATCCAAATTTGAAATTCTAGTATTTGCCAAACACTACTTTTGAGTCAAATCCATATTTTCGAATGAAATCCTTATTCCCAAACATAGCATAAAAAAATTGAAGAACAACACCCAGTCGCACAAAACGTGCGACCTTGCCTAGGAGGAGTCGCACAAAACATGCGACTGGACCTAGGTACATTCGCACGTTTTGTGGGACTCCACCTAAGTCCATTCGCACATTTTGTGCGACTCTACCTAGGTCCATTTGCACGTTTTGTGCGAATAAGGGTGTTTTTCAATTTTTTAATTTTTTTCTTGAAAATTTAATTCTTTTTAATTATTATAATTATTTTTTAAGTTATTATTATTTAATAAATTTATAACTATTACTAAAACAAAACACTGCTGACATAATCACCTTTTAAAATCGCTTACGTGTCACTCTCTTATTGAAAATTTTCCCTCCAAAATGCAATGATGATGTCATTGCTATTATGATTATCTTTGACTTTACTATTTTCAAATCTTGAGTATAATAATTTATATTGATTATATTTTAACTTTTTAGGTCCAATCATTTAATGTATTATAAAAATATATATTATATTCAATTATAAAATCTTTTCAATTTTATTATTAAAGGAGTATTATTTAGTGTATTGGATATTTTGAGATGATTAAAACCTAATATACTTTTATTAGGATTTGTTTTTTTTATATATGCCCAATTGGTTATTTTAATGAGATGCTTAATTCTAATATGATTTATGTAGTAATTATCTTCATATAAGTTACTTATATTTTTTTATGAAAAAATATCTTTTTGGTTTGAACTATTATAAAATAGTTTTACATATTTCTTTGTTATAATATTTGAGTTTAAAATGTCTTATTAATAGTAGTAATATTTAATATAAATTAATGTAATTATTTTTATCAGCAAAAATTAGTATGTTATTTTTTATTAAAAAATTTATAATTTCGTATTCTATACTCCATATACAAACCATTTGCTCTTTAATTCAAAATAAAAATAGAAAAGTATAAAAATATAGTTATATTAAATGTATAATTAATTTTTTTGTATCTTTTGTTGTGATTTTTTTTGGTCGTGAATTAAATTTTCACAACCACCTGGGCGCATTATGCAAAATATGATACAATTAATGTACGTAACGTATACAATCGGTTAGAGTAAAATGAGCTAGGAGTATAAGTATAATGTAAAATTTATTTCTTAAAATTTTAATTTTTAAATTTATAAAAAATATATTAGAAAATTTGATAAAGCCGTTCATCGCACGGGGATTATCTAGTATTGTAATAAACTGAAAAAAAAATTTAATAAATTATTTTATTTTATTATATAATTATGTTTATGTTTTATGTACTTAAATTATTTATTTACTTAATTTATTTAATTACATTATTTATTTATGTTGTTTTATTTAAACTTTAATTATTAAAGTACGTTTTTAATTAGTTATTAAAATTTTTTATATTGACTATGAAAACTTAGGGGATAATGTAGATTACTCTGATAGGTTTGTTACGGATAGGGAACTTGATTTCGTGGATGAATTACATGCTTGGGCTGATGAGATAGCATTAAGAATTGGTTTTCAATTTACACGTGCTTCATATAAATGTAAGGAAAAACGTTCTACAATGAGGTTGTACTTAAGGTGTCACCATTATGGTAATATTAGAGGTGATTTGCACTAGAGAGTTCAGAAGAGGCGCTCGACCTGGTCGAGCAAGGCTACTCGGGTTGAGAGAGCCCTAACACGTGAATCCAACAACTTTTTATTTTATACTCGCTTTTGTTTGGGCCCAGATTTTGCGTAAAATTGATACCTTTAAGAGTAAAATTGAAAAATACCCAGAGAAATAGAAAAAACTGATGGGCTCTATATTGGGCCGCGTATTAGACTAAGACGGTCTTACGCAAAATCTGCTGTAAAAATTATTTGCGACTTATGCCCATTCTCTTATCTAAAACATGTTGTTCTATAATACCTACATTGCAACTTAAATAAGCAATGCAATGACTTTGTAGTATTTAATCAAGGAAAATTTGATTTTAAACATACGAACTTTGCCTCATTTGCTTTTAATCGTTCGAACTTTCGATTAATATTTAGAGGCATGAACTTTGGGGGTCATCTGCCAAAAAAGATATAGCAGGTTTTGGTAACCTGTTGTTCTAAGTTACCATCTTCTTCTCTTCTTTAAGCTTCCATCAATGGCTTCTCATCTTCATATTCATCTTCATCTTCATCTTCATCTTCTTCAATAAAAAACTACTCTTAATTTCCAACATCGGAATCTCCAATCATCAACAATTTGAATAAATAATCAAATTCCGGTGCATTACTATCAACATTATCCTCCTCCTCCTTGCTACCCTCACAACCCACAACCATCACTGCCACCGCCTCTACCTCCGCCATTTCTTTCTCTTCCACCGCCGCCACTACCGTTTCATCAAACCAAAAAACCCCAAATTAATGAAAACGAAACCCCATTTCATCAAAAACAATTGAAAAACGAAACCCAAAAATGAAAACTAAACACCACTTAATAGCATAAGTGGATAACTATCACCAATTAGTGAGTAAAGTTTCAAACTTGTTTTTTTTGGGTTTTTTGTAAGAATCCTAATAAAAAGTGGGTTTTGAAAATGGTGGTCTCTTCTTTGAGATTGTTCATGTTGGTAGTTTTTTTTATCTTTGAGTTTGGTGAATTGGGTATCTGCAAACCCAAAAATGAAATTGAAACCCCAAATTATGCAAATTAACACTTGAACCTCGAATCTCAATCTTCACATTTCAAATTATGCTAGAACCTTGAATCTCAGGGTACATTCAAAACCTGTAATTTTGAACAGTTAGGGTTCATTTTTTATTAATAGTTGAGATTGTGAGAAGGGACGATGAATCAAACAAAGCAACAAATGAGGTTCTGCTTAGAAATTTCGAGCCAAAGCTCTAAGAAAAGGCATAATAATGGTGAAAATGATGTGGTTGGAGTTGAGAAACATCCAAACAATTAATGAAAAAGAAAATCCAAATTAATGGAAACATGTTTGAGAGGGTTTGATGATGTTTTTGCAGAAAAGAAGGAAAGAGAGATGAAGATGATGATGCTAAAATGAAAAAAATTAATGAAGACGAAGAAATGGTGAAGAAGATGAAGATAAGATGAAGAACAGGGGAAGATGAAGATGGTGAAGATGAAGAAGTAACGTTTTCAACCGGTATCAGGTCATCCGTATCTTTTTTGGCGGGTGACCCCCAAAGTTCATGCCTCTAAATATTAATCGAAAGTTCGAACGTTTATAAGCAAATGAGGCAAAGTTCGTATGTTTAAAATCAAATTTTCCTTTAATCAATGCTATCTCTTTGAAGGAGGATGGAGACGAAGAGTTACGTGATAGACTAAATGTTATTCAATAAATTAAAAAAAATAATTTTCTCTCATAACCGGTAACAAATAATTGATATTACCATTAGAAATAAGTATCAATAGTCAATAGATGAAATTATTCATGGTTAATTAATACTTGAGATTATAATAGGGAAATCAAACAAAAGTTATTCTCGAGAATTTTTCCTATTCTAATATTTGCATACGTATTATTGTTAATAGAAATATATAAAATTGCATCATGAAGCTTGACAATATAAACACGCAACCACACAACTTGTATAGCAAAATACAAGGACAAATAAGTATGCAATAATGAATACGAAATTGAAAATTTTGAAATTAAAAATTTAAATTTTGATTATTTCAATTCTATAAATCATAACTTTATAATATATAAAAAAACCTTTAACTTTTAAAGGCTTCTGGTTCTAAACATCTCAATTTGAAAGTATTATTCAAAAATCCCAACATTTTTATAGAACTTTTAATGAAAAAAGTACGTATAGAACAATAAAATGATGTGGCATATTCATTTTTACCGCTAAACTAGTCATAAATGGAGTAGTTGTCATAAAATGAATAATTAGCCCAGCTTATATGACACCATGTTATGATGAGACAACCTAAAAACAAGAAGCTTATAAGCTAAAAATTTCTATTAAGCATTAGTATTAAGCATGATTTACGATCAGAGCGTCTCATATAAGAATTTGTATTAAATAAAATATCCTTTAAATTTGAGAGTTTTAGATTAGTTTTATACTTAAAAAAACTAAAGTTAAGAGCTTCAAAATCGATTCATGTATGACATTTAATGGTAATTGGTAACTAAAACAGATTTTGATGAGCACAGGTTTAATATCATTATAATTAAGTGCATGTAAGGAGTAAGGTATTAGGTATCCAAAGTTAAAAGTGTACAACAAGTTTTATTTTACATTTTTCAGCAGAAAGAGGTGCTATACTTAATCAAGGCATTAAGAAAATAACTGTGCATGTTGTCCTTCCTTCTTCAGTTATGACTTTGGGGCCATTTATGAGCAGCATCACCTAGTTTCGGCAATGGGCTCATGCACCTCAAGCGAATTATTTTCCGACTGCAAAAAGATATATACAACCAATCAACAAAAAATTGAGAACTTTGCATCCCTTAAGGCTTAAAGTAGTTGACTACACTATGTTTGGGTAACAATTTTGGAGAAAAAAGAAAGGAAGGGAAGAGAAATGAAAGGAAAATAGTTCTTGTTTGTTTAGGAGGGAAGAGAGATTATAGTTCTCCCTTTAGATCGTTTCAACATCGGAGAAATTGAGAACTTAATAAACATTATTCATCTAAACCCTCTAAATTCTTCTCCTACCATTTTGTTATCTAAACGAAGAGATCCTTCATCCCTGCAAATCTCTCCCCCTCCTTTCTCCATTTGCTTTCATCCAAACATACCCTACCTGTTACACAATTAGACGGACTAAGGGGTCCAAACCCAGTTCTTTAAAACTAATTCTCCTTTCTAATACTGTATTCATTTCCTACTTTAATCAATCTTAGGCACAAGTTTGGAAGCTTGTTGCAGTTTATCGACAAAGCTAAATCACTCGCGGAAACAAATGTTTGTGGACACAAATGTTGTTCCTACCATTCTTTAAACCCTCCCACCCATCCCCATGTAAATGTTATCAGGCCCTCAGACTTGATAAATGGACGGATCAGGCGGGATTGGGACATTGGGTAGGGAAGATGCGGGTCAGGTCAAAAGTGGGTCAGTAAAATGTATTCTGGTTGTGGGTCATGTGGGTTGCGGGGTGGGTCGCAAGTCGAATATTAATTGTAGTTTCGGGAAACCACCAGACACCAGGTACCAGGGTGGCCTTTCCCTGCAAAACAATCTTACAGAGTAACAATTTGGTCCCAAAAACCATTAGGAAAAAGAAGACTTACTTTAGTAAAATGTTAATTGGAAACCATGCTTTCTGTTTCCTGCACAAAGCCATCTCCAGTCCAGTCCTTGTCAGAAGTCAAACCTTTTTTAGTAGCTTTTTTCAGCCGGATGGCTTCCTGCTGCATTCGAACCAATTCTGTGTGTGTCGTGAAATATGGTAAAGATGCCCTGTAGAGGAAAATGTAATCAGAGACCAATTTTTCGTAAACACCAAAACATAAGTTTCAAACTCATAGACAGTACCCTCGAAAATCTTCGATTGATGAGAAGTTATGTAATCTCATGAAATCTTTCAGCTCATCACATAGTTTCTTCACAAGACCATACCCATGCATCATCACTCCAGTGCAGACCTGAAAGACGATAGCAAAGATGTTATACACAATTATATAAGTACGGTCTTGTTCATTGTATCCTGCCAGCATATGGAGTACATATATTCTTAAACACAATAGAGAATATTACAATATGACCTTCGCCAACCTATTACCTAACCTCCACGGCCAATTATCAGCTGAAAATGATACAACATATGCTCTCATGCTCTCTATCGCTCTCTCACTCTACCTCTCATTTTTTGATGTGTGATCAAATGTGAGGTTATTTTTCCAACACTCCCTCTCACATGTTAGTCCATTTTTAATTGGACGGGAACATCATTCTTTTCGAGCCCGCACATTGTTTTTTATGGAAGAACAAGATTTTTTGTTTCCAATCGATCGAAAACCAACCGCTCTGATACCATGATAAGTTTGTTAACGGGCTTGTACACAACAAGACCCAGATAAGAGAAGAGTTGGCTACACATAAATTCAATGAGGTTCCATCCTAAAACAAATTGGTCACAGGAGTAGCCCATCAAGCTTATGCGTTAGTCAATCTCTCTCTAATTTTTCGATGTGTGGTCACCAGGTGGGAGCGATTTAATGGCGTTGAGAAATAGTATGTGTTTGTGTACTACAAAAAGGTAATATATCACATTGCTCTCACGAGTAAAGCTTAACAACAAATTGAAGATGGATAAATGCACATTACAAAATTTGATACTCCCCCATAAACATTATTTGTTCAAACCCAAAATGTAAAATTCCCGTTTCAATTCCCATATTATGACGACTATTGGTCAGGGAATTTCATATTTTGGGTTTGACTAAAAATATCTATAAGGGAGCGCCATATTACGTGATGTGCATTACATGAAAGCAAGGACACACATACACAACAAGCATAGATATAATGAGAAAAATTGATACGAAGAATCATAGAATATTTACTTCATTTTTCAGCTGAAAACAATAGTGTCATCAAAAAATCTAATAATCGCAAGAGTTATTCAAAGGTTTATTCGCTGGATTAAGATATAGAGGCACTAGAATAGAAACCACATCATAGAGCTTATGTGCATTCCATAATCCAAACATCTAGTTCCTCTATAATGCATTTTTAGCATAGGATAATCTAGGCATTCCACTTCTACTATCTCAATGGGAACTTGCCTAAAAGGAATTGAATCATCATCTTAATATTCATTTTGTATAAGAATATACTTCTAAAACATCAGCCGGCATCTTAGCCAAAAACAGAATTATCGTGAAAACCTTTATTATAAATGGAAGGACATTATTGATATATTACCTGAACAGTATTGGCCCCTAGAAGAATAAATTCAGCAGCATCACCACCCGTCTCAACACCTCCAATGCCGGACAAAGAAAGTTCTTCACTAAACTCGGCCTTCATCATCTTTGCAATGCTCATTACTTTAGCAAGAGCAATAGGATGGACTGCTTTTGAAGAATATCCCCCAGGGGTTGAGTATCTGAGGGCCAAAAATTTTGACATTAAGTTTTGATATCAACTTATATTTATGACGGGATTTAAATATATGTTGCATTAAATTTAATGCTCACCCCTCAACACATGGTTCAGGACGTAATGTTTTGAGATTGATTCCCATAACACTCATGATTGTGTTGATAGCAGCAACACCTTCACATCCTGATTGAAGTGCCACCCGTGCTGGCTGTAAACATTGAAAAAAATATGATTATTCCATAGACCAAAGATAAAGTATATTCGTCCTACATTCCATCGTTATATTCAATAGACCAAAAACGTTCTTCTGTTTCCGTAAAAACTTCTCACCTCCCTGATCACATAAATATTTTTTAGTTTTTACTCTCATCTCAATTCTATGTTTTACACATCGTCTCACTTTGTTTTCCTTTTATTAACTTTTATATTTGAGAAGTTCCATGGGCTGACCTGAGTTTTAGGCTTTTCCAAGTGGTGGACTAACATTTTTTTTATCCGCGTGGTGACCTAAGTTTCTAACTTTTCCACTTGGTAGACAAAAAGACAAGTTAAGGTTTTTGTCAAATTTACGTTATTATTTACCCATTATAACGACTCTTTTTATAAACAAAAGCCGTGATCACACTTATGGGACACATTTTTCAAAAATATGTTCAATATGAGTACTTAATTTATAACAAAGAACTTAACATTTTGTCTACCACATGAAAAAGTTGAAAGCTCTGGTTCAGCATGCAAATTTAAAAAAATGTTCGTCTATCACGTGGAAAAAATCGAAAACTCAGGTTACCACGTGCATTTTCCCTTTATATTTAATCAAATGTAAGCTCTTTTTAACCCATCCCCGTTAATTTTCTACATATGCATGACAAGCTTACCAATGAGGCAATGACAAAGCTTACCATGACAAATGTTGAGAAAATATTAATTAATTGGTGCTAAGCTAACCTCTGTAATATCAGTAACGTTAGGGGTCATCTTTGCCCACACTGGAACAGTAGCCTTAGCATTTATCCAACCGCAGACCTCCTCTAATAATGCACAGTCCTTTCCTACGGCAGCACCCATCTTACGCTCAGGCATACCATGAGGACATGAGAAGTTAATTTCAATTGCATCCTGTAACCAATGAATTAATTTATGGTAAAATTTAGCCTCAGCAGAACAATATATATAGACATAAAAGCCAAACGAATGAATTCAGCGCCGTAGAACTATTACAATTCCAGTTTGCTCAACTCGATCAATGAGCTCTTCCCATGCAGCTTTGTCATATTCTTCCATGATTGAAGCAATCAATATTCTATCAGGATATTCTTCTTTCAACTGCTTGAATTCTTTCAACATAGTTTCTAGAGGCCGGTCACTAATTAGCTCAATGTTTTCCCACCCAATTATCTGTGGTTTTGCAGAGCCATTAACTCCAGCTTTTAACTTTGCATAACGAGGAGTTACATTTATTACTTTTGCAGCATCCAAAGAAACCTACAAAAATGGCAATAATCAGACTAAAAAATGCATTTGAACAAGTATTAATAACCATCACCTAGTTCAAATTCCCACACCACCTCTAGGATCTAATGCTCTAAAAAGAAAAAAGTATTTGAAGCCACTCCAAGCATGTACCCACATGCCCAGACATAGTTTATGTACTAAAGAAACAAATTTTAGAAGTTCAAAAATCAGCGGATACACTGATTTCTTTTACTTTTGTGATTGTCTCATAGCACTTACTCGGTTATCAAAATGGTCCCGTTTAAATTTCAGTTGGTCACAAAAACCATAAATCAAGGCAAAATGAGTTCAGAGAAGGGGTGAAGGATATGACCGCTTTTGGGTATTATAGCGAAAGAGAAATTATAAAGCATTATATATGATTTTTTTAGAACATGGAACGAACACAGCGTCATCCTAAGAAGCTATTAAATTATGGTGTGTATCTATACGCAAAGAGATCACCAAAGTCCAGAAATACGACAACGGACAAACCAAATGAACACTTTAATAAATAATTTCAGGCTGCAAAGGGCAAGCAAGGTGCAAGACACATTTGAGAAGCATTAGAAATGCTAGTAATGTCATCAATATGAGACCATTAAAATTGCTCCATCAACGGATTTGTCAACATCCAAAACACACTCTAAATTTCTAGATATGGACATAAGCCAATGAATTGTCTTAGGGTCTCATGGATCCAGTAGCCTACTGTCATCCCATGAAGCCAATCACCAAGAAACACAACATTTGACTTGGATTAATAACTCCAATACGAATAAAAGCTTAATCTCATGGAGACATTCTCATTGAATTGAAGGTTTGTTATAGGATAAACAGTGTTCTTAAACGGAACATGTTTTACAAGATTCCTGAAGGTGATACTCCATTATTACGATAGTAATGACACATCACATTTTATGATAAATAAAACTAAAACTCATCCACATTCACATCGTTTAATAGCAGTAAGCCAGTAACCAAACGGCCCGTTAGAATAACAAGTTGATATGAAATTTATAAACAAAAGGAGGTATTTCTTCACAGCCATTGATACGAGTGTATCGTTACAATTACAGAGTAGCATTTTGTCCATATCAAGGGATATCTTATGGTTTCAACCTATATTTAGGCACTATGATAACCCTATCACTCTCGTTTCCACATCAGCGTTCCGTTATCTCGATCACAACCATTCCCGCATTTTTCCACTAGGGTGACAAAGGAACACATTGATGATCGACCTCTTATCATTACAATCATTTATATAATTAATTAAATTTAAAAAGTGCCTTGTATCTTGAGAGAATAAAAACTCAATGAATGAATTATCAATTATCATAATTACAAAACAACAAAATTTCCTTCACATCCAATCGTAGAAAAAACTAAGTATTGAGCTAAGCAAGTTCAATTTACAACAGCAGCAAATGTTCAAATCAATTCAAAATAATATTTTTTATATGATTTTTCAATAGTCTAATTAGGATTATATATTGGGGTATCACTATATAACCTGTAATTCTGTAATTACAAAAAATCACATCAAATATAAAAATCATAGTGGGTAAAATGAAAAGTGAATGAAAAAGCTCACAGTTTTAGCAATAACTGCACCCCATCCTTCATCAAAAGCTCTTTTCATCACAGTATAGTTAGTCCCAGGTGGACCTGACCCGATCACAAATGGGTTAGGCATCGTCAACCCATTTACCTTGACAGTAAGATCCGGTTCCACCTGCTGTGAGTCGGATGCAGATACCCTGAACCCAACTCGGGATGGTCTAGTTGACCGAGTCGAATTGGGGCTCCAAATCGGAGTTATTGGGCTGGTTTTCAACTGGGTAGTAAGCTTCATTGTCGCCATTGATCAGAAAAGGAGAGAAAATAACAAGATTGAAGGAGAAAGTTTGATTTGTAGATGAGTTGTTATGAGTAAGAGATGATCATGCGCACATGGGAAACGTAGATGGGTAGAAGTCTATAAGAGAGTGATATCGGCTGATATTTTTATTATATTTTTTTAATTATTGGGTAAGCTTTCATAATAGAGCCTTTTTCCTTAAAATTGTTTTTTTAATTAACATAATAGTAATAATTATTGGGTAAGCATCATGGAGCCATTACAAGTTTACAACTAGTGTTGATCATCCTATACAAAGCTTGCAAATACATTCAAACTTCCTCCATTTCATAATACTTTCTATGAGTGTGATATATTATATGAGAAAATGTCACTATCAGTAGTAAGTATTATAGAACGGAGGAAATAGATATCAACGGCAAATTGGTACTAATTGCTTCCAAGTAAACAAAACCACTAAAGAGTTAATACAAGAAATTTACCTTTTATTTATCTCATAGGAAATGAGCATGAGTGTCTAATTTTCTTAAAATATAAAATCTTTAGATTTGTAAAGCTCATACCTAATAAGAAATGAGATATGAGTCTATGACAATAGACAACTAGACAAAAACCTCAATTTTAAACAAAAACTTAACACAAAATCTTATATAAGACGTCGTCATACATAAGTTAAATAATCTAGTCTAGTTAATATAATAATTGGCATATGTACTTATTGGTTTAAGGTTGTTTAATGAAAAGTAAGTCACACTTAAGAATAAGCTTAATCTTGTAAAAATAACAAGAGAAAGCCTTAGTTAATTGGTAAAGCGCTAATTATGAAAACCTATTGAGTATTGGGCTATTGGCGGACTTACTTTGGGGCATAAGGGGTCACGTGCCCCTAGAGAGTATAAAAAAACACAAATTCTTGTGAGAGACGGTCTTATCTTTAAATGGGTTGGTCCATCAGGGAAAATGTAGAGTAAATGTAGACAATAAGCTTTAATGGATCAGTAAGTCTCATGGGAGACGGTCTATTCTATAGACGGAATCCATGAAGCCCAGCCCAAAATATAACATAGTATATTTGGGGTTATAATAAATTATTGGGGTTATAATAACTTATATTTTGGGTTATAGAATAGTATATTCGAGGTTATAATACCTTACATTTAGGATTATAACATAATATAATTGATATTATAATAAAAAAAAATCAGTTAAGGGAAATGGGAGGGAAATGGGCTGGCTCAATTTTGTAGTCTATCCTATAGACCGTCTCATGTGAGATTTTGTGAGAATGGATTGAACCTGAGAAACGTCTCTCAGAAAAACAATTCGTCCCTCAGAAGACGGGCTGTTAAAAAAATGAAAATAAAAAAGACAAAATAGGTAAAAAAAATTTGAAATGCGCGTTTCGTTCCAAACCCAAACAGCCTTCGCATTTCTCAAACTAAACAAACCCTAATTCTCAAATCTCACGCTCACCCATGGAGAATTGACGGCACGGGATGACGGAGAATTGGTCACCGAAGTCCGGCGTGTGACTGCGCTTCATTCCACCGGATGTTTCTGTCCTGTTGGCTGCTGCTCCCGTTTTCCAGACCAGTGACCACCATACGTCCCCTTTTTGTGCTGCTCACGCTCACCATACGCCACCACTGACCACCAATACACCATACGGGCACCAATTTCAGGTATTATTATTAATTAAATGTTAGAGTACATTTTTTTAAATCCCCAATTCCAAAAATTAGGGTTTTTTTTTTCTTATTTCAAATTTTAAGATAGTTTTTTGATTGAATTATAATATTATATGTTACTATGTTAATGTTATTGTGCTTTGTGAATAAATGATTGTGTTTGGATTTTGAAGTTTCTTGAATTATTGAATAATATATTATATACTCCCTCCGTTCTTTTTTGTTCTTTCCGTTTAGAATATTCCATTTTTGGAGAGAGGAATTTGATTAAGATTTTTAAGACATTTATAGATGTTAAAATATATCCATATGAGATCTCATTAGATTCGTCTTAATGTATACTTTTTTATCATATATTTTTTATAATTTTTTATAATGCGTATTTAGAGATATTTAGGCTTGAAAATTGCTTTGAAAACTGTGCAAAAAGTAAATGGGAATAACAAAAAAGAACGGAGGGAGTATTATGTAAGTTAGTTTCTTGAATTATTAATATAATATTTTGTGATTAATTAAATATCAATGCAGTGGCGGACTTACTTTGTGAAAAAATATTTGGTTGTTCATTTTGCAAACGAAACTATGTCGAAATTTTTGCAAACTTTCATGTATATGTTGGTGCCTTAGAGAGTGTGAACCCTAGATCCGCCACTTTACCCGTGTTCAATTCCTGAAGTGTTAATCCGGTATATTGGTCCTGTAGAACATACAAGCAGGTTTTCAATGGAGAAAAGTTCGAATCTGTTAGACGAAGCTCTTGGTATATTGGATTTGGATAACAACTCTTATTCATCTTCAAATGATTCACTACCCAGCAGCAGTGGTACTTGTGTATTGATTCAAGATTGCGTTGAAACTAGCGCCGCATTTGTAATTCACCACATTCTCAAACGTTCTCTTTCTCCTCACCCTCAATCTTCTTCCGCCGTCATTTTCGTCTCTCTTGCTCATCCTTTTTCCCACTATCATCGCATTCTCCGCAAACTTGTATGTCCCTCTTTCTTGCTCTTATTCTTCATTTATGGTTTTGTTTTCATTTCAATTACTATCTTATATTATAGTTCGGATTTGTTGATTATTATTTTTTGCATTTCTCGTTTGTTTTGAATGAAATTGGTTAATTTGAACGCTAGCACCATGTTTGGATTACATTTTAAGCAGTAGCCGACTAAGACTTAAAAGGTTGATTTTAATAATTAGACATAAAGGAAAAAAAATTTGGTAATTTTTCTTTGGAATTTTAGCCTTTCCACTTTAGTCTCTTGCTAGTTTGGCAACTGATATTTTTTTCAAGGCATATAGAATCATCATTATGCAACTGGATTACCTTATGATTGTTTTGATTTGGAATACTTTAAATGTGATTGCAAATACGAACAAATTGGTAAAAGAAAGTATTTTATGTCCTGTAATTCAAATATGCAAATCCTACCCCAACACGAGACCCATATTGAGCCTGACATGTTTTCTGTAACACTGCACATGGCACAATATCTAGGTTTTCTAAAGTAGAGTAGCTCTACAGTGATGAAGGAAGCTCCCACCAAATGAGGACAGCTTCCAAGGGAAAGCTGGCGTAGTTTAATCCATTGTGGTAGGGACTTCAAATTATAAAGTGAATAGAGTGATACTTTTTGAATTGTCCTAAGGCATTGAAGACTTCTAGAAAATTCTTGCAAATTTGAGATGCTAGTCAATTTCCAGAATTAATATCATAACCGGTTTGGTCTTGGCCATCATTACCCTAGTCCGATTTCTCACAAAATTTGATTTTCAAATCCTTCAGCAATCAGCATACATGAGTGATGTAAATTGATGAGATATGGCTTTTTCCAAATCTCTTTTGCTATTAAGCAATAGCCAGCTCCAAAACCCCAGCAGTAGCACATATTACACTATTACCTCAGATGCAAATACCGATTGAAGTTTTGAGATAGTCTATCTTTTGGTTTAAGTTTCATTGAGTAGCTAGCCATTTAGTAAATCTACTTTAATAATACTTAGTTCTTGATACCCTTGGGCCAAAGATTTGTAGGATAACCTTCAAATAAATTCTTGTGGACCGATTGTTTAATTGATAAGATATTAGTTTAATTCAAATTATTGGTAAAGTACATGCAAGGTAGCTTCACTTATAAGGCAACTAAGTTGTTTCAAAATGTACCTTAAAGTTTAAACTTTAGTTAAGTTAGTTTAATTGATGATCTAAGGCATATTTTTACCTTGTTAAAGAAAAAAATGTTAGACTAATGATTTTTGATTTGCTCTTCTTTCTAGTATGAGCCAGTTTTTTTTATTAACAAACTTAGACTTGTATATTATTGAAGGTTGAAATTACAACATGAAAATATTATGTTACTTGTTTGATGAATAAATGCGAAAACAAAAAGTTTCTCCTCCCACTTGCTCTTTTCTTGCTTTATAATAGCTGATAAGATTTAAAAGGTAGGTATTGATATTTGGGGCTGTGACAGGGTTGTAACTTGGCTGCTCACCAGGATGATGGGAGGTTTTTCTTCGTTGACATGCTTATGCTCGGATGCAAAGGTGACATATTACTTTGATTCTTTCTATCCAAAATAGATTCTTATAGTTGCTATAAAGTTGTGGATCCACTGCTTAACTTAATGTTTTTTTGTTATGTAATTTTCATTGGTTATGTTGATAGTTCTTCGGTTTTTTATTTATGAGGAATGAGTCGACTTCAATTACTCTTGTACCCCATCCATTACTTTATTTAATTCTCATCCACACATTTCATCTCTTTTACTACCATCAGCACAATTCAATTTTTTTTTTGGTCTTTTTTTCCAAAAATTAAATAACTCCTTATCAATGTTTCATCCTCCTAAAACTTAAGGGGATAGGAGTATTTCCATATTTAATTGTGCATAATAAAATGTATTCAAGGTCAAAGTAGTATATAGGATACCGTGGAAGGAGAAAAGCTATAGCTCAGTGAGCAAAGCGGCTGTCTTATAATACTGTTACAGAATTATAATTCACGTCTTGACAGGAGAATCGTTTTAGTTTATGGCAGTGCCATATGTATGAACCCATTTTGACATGCTGCATAAGTAGTTTTGTCTTAGATGCTTGCCGTTTTAATAGTTTTCAATAACCCCTGCCTGTAGTATCCCATGACCCATTCTTTGTGCAATAAAGAAATTGTTGTATGCTGAAAGTAGGAATCCTCAGCATGCCATAATCTTTTCTTGGGGATTCTGGTTTATATGTGGATAAGAATCAGGGTTGATTGCCATAAGGCAGCTGTAGGACCTGACTAATGTATTTGTTGAAACTTGGTGCTTTCTGATGTTGGATCCTACATGGTCGGATTAGTTTCTTTGGCTTTTGCTTTCATGCTACATGTTCGCTTAATGTTGGATGCCCTGGCATTCTTCAGTTTGTAAAAAATTAAAAGCATTATGTTCTATCATCTTGAAATGCTCCTTTTTGTTTCTCTTTTTTTTGTTCCAACTCTTTTCTGGTTTGATCATTACCAGACCATGGCAAGGGAATCTCACATAGCGGTGAACTAATTGACTTATATGGCAAAATTCAGAAAATTGTAGAAGACATTGCCTTGAATGGTGGAAACAAGAAACGTATTACTATTATTCTAGATGATTTCTCCCTAATTGAAGTGGCTGCCAATGGTTCTTTCAGTCATAGCTTGGATTTTTTGCAATATTGTTACACATTGACGTCAGAAAATGTAAGAGGAAACACACTTTTTTTCGCTTTCGTCCCCTGTAACTAGTTATATATTATTTCATCATTTTATAATTAGTTATCTATACGTAGTTTTTAAATGTTCAATATGGTTTGGCAAGGAAAATATATATAATTTAATAAGTATAATATAAGTATAAAGTAGACTCGAAATTTTTCCAATGTTTGTGCAAGACACGAGTATCTGTCTAATTTACTTAAATCATACAAAACACGGAATTTATATGTATTTTTATCATGAATTTTGATGTCTGGCACTGTAAATGCAGCTGAGGTTTTCTCTAAATGTTTGTTGTGGACATCTTATCGAACCGTACAGGGTTGTTCCCTTGTGATCCTTAATCATGAAGATAACTATTTTGAAGAGGAAAGTTCCACCTTCATGTTGCAGATGGAGTACCTAGCTAACGTAATAATCAAAGCTGAACCGTTGGCAACAGGTCTGGCAGCTGATGTGCATGGACAGGTATATATTGATTTTTTACATAATTCAGCTTCATTTTCTGTAATTTGTGCTTAAACTTATGTTCAGTGTCGAATCATATATCTTCCCCGCCAAAAAATGAACGAATAAAAGCTGCTTTTATTTTCAATTATCGGAGATTCTAAGGTATCAGTATTCCGTATCAATGTCTTAGTCCTTTGGTAATATTAACACTATTAGAACAGACATTGCTGGGTGATTTTACGATGGACAGAACTGTGACATGAACTTCATTTCGTTTATAACTATTCTCTCTTGAATCACAGTTGACTGTACTGAACAAAGGAATCCATGAAAAATCGAGGAAATCATTGAACAAGGTTCATAATTTCCATTATAAGCTCAAGGAGAACGGTGTCGAGTGTTTTTATCCAGGAACACGGTGTTGAAGACAGAGCATAAGAACATACTCAGCTCGTTACTGTATTATTAAGAGACACTTCTAAGTGATTTGGAAACACCAGAATGCTGGCAAGATGGAGATTTTCAACTACTTTGTCTTATCATCATCCTGTCTAATATATTAGAGGGGTTTGATTACCATTTTTAAGATTACAGAATAGGAAGAGTCGAACTCAGAGTATATCTTGAGAAAAATAGTGCATATTTTAACTAAGATAAGATTTAATTATCGTTATTTTCAAGTGTGACCTTGTCACACATAATTATATACTCCCTCCTATTCAGCAAAAGAGTTCCGTTTGACTTTTCACGGTTTTTAAGGAGAGTCAAAATGGGACCCTTGGGATAGGAGAGAGAGTGTTATTAGAGGTTTTTAATTGTAGAAATTAAAACTTAATGATTCCCACCAATTTTGTGGGTTTTTTTATGAAAACTTAAAATTGATAATTTAAAAACCCAAAAGTCGGAATATTTTTCATTACAACCCCGATTTTACATAGTCTCGTCAATTACATACGGAAATTACAAAAATACATCCAACAATTACAATAATTGTCCTAAAATACATAAACTTGAAGCGAGTACTAAATAAAATTACATAAATCCATTACGGTATGTCGCCTAGCCTTCTCAATTATTCGACGGTCGTGACGTAATTGCAGTCGTTATTGATCATGTGGGTGTGGATTTTCTTGCGATCATTGACTTCAGTTTTTAAAATTACCAAAATAATGCATCGTTAATTTCTTAAATAGCCGCCAGTTGCAAACAACCAATTTCTCATAATCATTTTTCATCAAACAACCCACAAAATTTAAAAAATCCCAAAATTAAAATGTTCCAAAAATTTCAGAAAGTCAAGCAATAATTACACAACAGCTTCATCAAAGAAACAGGCGCCCAATTTTAAAAAAATTTCCGAACATAAACTTAGGCGCCATTGAGAGAATTTCCCAATAAAATTAGGCGCCATTGAGAGAAACACAGCACAGACTCAAGCTAACAGAAACTCAAGCAATAAATACACAATCATAACCCACATTAAATGCAAATTACAATGGCTCCCTCCAAAAATTTAACAAAAGAACAAAGATTGACAATCATGCAAAAATTAATAGCTTCATTAAATACAAAGGGTAAACCAAAAGTTGAGACCATCAATGCACTATCCAATGAATTCCAAGTGTGTAGGAAGACAATAACAAGATCGTGGAACGAAGTAAAAAGCCAAATCAGGAACCAATCATAAGGGTCAGGTGTGTAGATTGGCTCACCTTCAGAGTCAAGCTCTCTTCCCCATTTAGGATCAGTCTCAACAGATGTTGAATCTTCATAGTAGTCGAACTTTAATGACCCAGATCAAGGGTTTCCATCATTAACACCCACATACTCAAGCTTAGATGGCGATTTGTAAGGGGATTTACAAATACCCAGATTCGAAGAAGATGGCGAGTTAGGGTTTTTCAGGGGTGACTTGAATGGCGACTTAGGGTTAGGGTTCTTCAAGGGTGAGTTCTTTGGTGAGTTAGGGTTCATAGTGGGTGACTTAAGAAGATGAAGGGTTCATAAAAATGTCGAATAGGAGGGATGAACAGTCGAAGATCAGAGAGAAGGAGGGAGAAGAAGGTTCTTGAAGAACCCAGCAATGAAGAAGATGAAGGGTTCATAGAAATGTCGAGAAGGAGGGAGCTAGGGTTAAAAAGGGGAGGGTTGGTTTTTAATTAAGGATTGTTAGGTGAATTTTTAGTTAGATTAATTAGGTTAGATTAAGTATATGGGGGGAAATTAGTAAGGGATAAGTTAGGTTAAAATTGTAAATAGAAAGAAGTTATAAGGGTATAAGGGTAAAAAAATACATGCCAAAAAAGAAAATGAGACATTTGAGCTGACTTGACCCAAAATGGCAATGGAACACTTGTGCTGAATAGGAGGGAGTATAATATTTGTGTTCATTATCTAATAAACAGATTCATCACTGATCATATTATAATATATACAATATTTAAAGTAGATATGTTGTAAAATTAAAGTAGGTAAACCTTCATAATAATAAGTACTACTCCGTCCCTTTGAAATTGTATCAAAGAGAAAATGATGTATTTTTAAGAAAGTGATAATAAATGAGGAGATAGAATGAATTGTGTGGATGATATTAGAAGAGAGTTAAAATGTATAGATAAGATTAAAAGAAAGTGGTGGGTCACTATCCAAAAAAGGAAATGATGCAAATTAAGTGGGACGAACTAAAACGGAAAATGATGCAAATTCAATGGGACGGAGGGAGTAGACATTTTATCTATAGATAGTAGGCTTTTTTACATACTAATGTAGGATTATTCAGTATCTCTAGTAGCAATATAATAAGTATGGAACATTTGATGTGGTTTTGGACAAAGGGGGATTGGACGCGTTGATGGAACCTGAGTTTGGTTCAGAACTGGGAGATAGATATTTATCAGAGGTGAAAAGAGTCTTAAAACTTGGAGGGAAGTTTATTTGTCTCACCTTGGCAGAGTCACACGTCTTATTTTCAAAAACTGTCCGGTAAGGCTAGCCTTAATACATTCATGGTGGTGGCTGTTAAAGGGGACTCCTTTGTTGTTGATGAGCTAACATTATCTTTTGATCACTCCTCAATTGGTTGCAATTGGGAACAAGGGCGAGGATTCTATGCTGCGCTCCAAGCTGAAAGCCAAATCCACAAAACTATTTAACTGGCTCTGATACCATGTCAAAGAACCAACTCAACCAAAAGCTTAAGCTAATGGTTGAGGCCCCATAATATGTTATATACTCTAACATGTGTGTGTACACATATACATCAAATTGATAACATCAAATTAAATTGTGTTACATACAATCAATAATAACATTAACAGGAAGCTAAGTTTCATAAGAGACTGCCTCTTTAAGAGACTAATATCCTCTATATATAAAACGTTGCTAAGGCTTGAAAACTGTTCACAATTTGGCGATGAACAGCAAATTAACTGTTCATTTCAGTCTCGATTTTCCCGCTGCTTTTTCTTTCCTTGTGTCTCATTTTCATTCTCCCTTTTCAGTCCCTTTCATCCTTCTATCTCTCTTTCTTCATGTCCTTGAAAAATCTGGTTAGTTTTCCACTTTCCTTATTCAATCTGGTTTGTAGTTAATGTCCTTAAAGATCTTGGGTCGTGATGTTCAATTTCGACTTCTTTGTGTCTCATTTCTTGATGTGCTTGAAGATCCTGTGGGAGCAGGGCTTCATGTTCAATTTTTTCTTCATTGTTCTCATTTCCTTGTGTCTCATCCTATGGAATTTGTTTTCTTTCAATTTTGATTTTGATTCATATTTGGCATTTTGATGCTTCGTTCCAATTTCGCTTTTGATGCTTTTTTTGGGTTTGTGAACTGAATTTGTTTTCTTTCAATTTGTTTTGCAGTCAAATTTGTATCCCAACGAAGGAATCCCGAAAACAGGCTTGTTCCTTTTTTTTTTTACTGTAATGGAGCATCTACTATTTAAATATTTGATTCTTCTATTCTCCATTTTTCGTGAAGAATACTATTCACTGCATTGTTTATTAGGGTTTTCGTCTTGACTGTATTTGGATAGTTATTACAAGCTGCAAATAGTTCTATTTTTTAGGGTTAATCTCCTTACTTTTCGTTTGATGATTAATACTCCCTTTGTTCTTTTTATAATTTCAAAGCAATTTTCGAGCCTTAATTTCTCTAAATACACATTACATAATATATGATAAAAAAGTATACATTAAGACGAATCTATCGAGATCTCACATGGATCTATTTTATCTTCTATATATCTCTCTAAAACCTTAGTTATTGTTCATGTGTTCATGTGTCCTGATATGGATTTTCAAATGATAATGGCAGCAAAAACTAAAATTCTCAATTTGTTTGGATTTTTACAGCCTTCGACATTGCAATCTTAGGGGTTAGAAAGGAGTTTGTTTTGTTAATAGGGCCTATTTATGTTGGATAGTAATTCTTGCAATTGAAATTGATCATATCTTTGGCATATATAAGTACATACTTTTGGCATATATATGAGGTATTAGTAGAATAGTTATATGCCTCAGTTAGTTTCGAGCTAAAATTGGTTGCCTTTTGGAAATGTCGTGGATTGACCTCTATAAGTGAGGCAAGTTATATGTAAGGCTGGCTGTTTGACACTATGTTGTTTATCACGAAAGCATTTAGCTGGTGATCTAAGAGCAGGCATATTCCCAATTTGGTGCCTGATGCTGTAAATGATTCCACTTTGGTGTCTTGACGTTTGTTAATTTGATGATCTATGAATTGTGAATCTCTCAGTATTGTGACTATATTGGAAGTATCATAGGTTTGTATTTTTCTACATATATCATTGGTGTTATGCATTTATTTAAGATTCTATTTACCAATTCTTCCAGTTATAGAAAACATTTATATAGAATAACGTTGTGATGCAGATTTAATTTTTTTGTGCTTGATGATATTGGTGTTTATTGCAGGCTATGGGCATCATTTTCAATTGGTACTATCTTCTGCTTTATGAAGTTTGGCCAGAGATACTTTGAGAAGTGAAGAATTCTAGGAATACCTCTTGTTGCTTGGGAAACAATGTATGTCTACTCTTTATTATCATTGATACGGTAGTTATAAAGGATGTAGTAAAAATTTTGGAATTTAGTTTTGACGGTTAGATATGGTGGCATTTTTTGATTCAGAAAATTAATTTGGTGTTATGTTTATTGACATTGATGATAGTTTGTATGCCTTTTCACATTCCTCCTTATCATGTTTTCTTTTATGATCGATATAGATGATTATTGATATTATGTAGTTAATGTACATATGTTAAAATAATTAATCTTTTTATCGTGTTTTAGGTAAAGGAATATTGAACTTTGAATCTATCTATAATCTATAATATGTGAGCAAACCTTTGACATTAATCACAATTTCTCAAATGAACAGTGAAAAATTTTCTTTTCGTTATTTCGATGTTTCCTTCTTCTCTTTCTTTTTAACTTCTGTTTTCAATCATTTTTTAGTGAAAGTAAGGATTTTCATTAATTTTTCAAATGAAGATGAGGTTTTAGTTTTAGATTTAGGTTTTTTTTTTGGATTTCCATTTGGTTTTTAGGAATTTTCATTAGATCTTTTACATTCACTTTTGAATGAACGTTATCGTTAATTTTTTTATTGGTTCTGTTGTCCATTTCGTTTGTTGGGCTTGGTTTGTTAGATTTTGTTCTTTCTGTTCATTCATTGCTTTCGGTGCTCAATTGATTACAAACCCTTTGTATGTGAAATGACTGCTTTATATATGGGAGTGACTATGACGTGACTTCATTTCATCCTTGCCAAATGGTTACATTACTATTGTTGATGATGATGATCTGCTCAGTGGTGTTCTTCATGCAGGGTGTTCTTCATGCAGTCAGAAATGATTCACAATCAAGGAGAACTCTCACTGTAATTGCACATAGGTTTGTCTTTCTCATTCATAGTAACACCCCTCGATAATGGTAAAATACTTAAAGAAGAAAACTGCATTGATAGATGAATACTGACGATTATCCATTAACGTGGTTTGCAGACGTAGCTCAATTTTAAGAGTAGCTGCAACACATTATCTTTCGAAGATTTCATCGTATGTATTAATACCAAATTATATAAACTTGACATAATAGTTGTTGTGGCTATTGTACTCTGTAGTGATTCTTTAAAATTGTCATAATAGAACTACTTTGAGTATTATTTTTTTTACTGGATATCTTTCTGTTTGATGAATGGGAATTTGTGTGTGAACAGAAAATTGTTGATTGGCTAGCTGTAAGCTTCAAACGAGATGAATTTATTGACCTGTTGAAGGACCGGCAAACACTACAGAGATTAACTTAGACAACCGAGAAAGCCAAGATGGAGTTATCATTGGCTGAAGCAGGAATTAGGTGCGTTTGGACTTGAAGTGTATTCTACTGTGCTTCTTTGTGTTTTCCTAGGGCAAAATTTGAGGATTTGTGTTCAGATTTTCTCGACAGGTACTGAGTTTTTCTTTAATTTCTGGTTTCTAAGCAAAATAGTTTATGCTGTTAAAATTCGTTGTGATTTATCAGAGAACGTTTCAGAGTAATTGATTGATTTAGTTTTCCTTAAATTGGAATGCTTCATTGATTCAAGAGTTATTAGTTATTGAGAGTTAGTTTTATGTTTTTCTTTAGTTTTTTTGTCTGTTTGAATGCACCTACTGGCTAAAGTATATATTTCAAACATTCAGACACATATAGAAGGAAAAAAAACATTGCAACTTGAATTAATAGGTTGTAAGTTAGTTTCAGCAACCAATTTAATTAAAGAAGAAACATCATTTTGCACAAGTGTGCAAATTTCAACTTTCGGTTTAATCAATACGATGTCAGTTAGTTTCAGCTTCCAATTTAAATGATGGATTATTAACCTTGTGGTAGCCTAACTTATTATTTAGCTATTTTTTGGAGAAGTCTTGTTTGTGTTTGATTTTTAGTTTTGCTTTATCTCTAGATTATTATAGTCGTTATCAATTGGAAAGTAGTCGTTGTAAATTGTTAAAGATGTCATTGTGTTCAATTAGTTTGTGATCAAACTTTGAACCCTTTAAAGTGAGGGAAATAGAATATCCAAAAAAGAAAGAAAAGATTGATAGTGAATTTAAGGATGTTGACCTAATTACAAAGACATAAAAATACAGAAATAGCAAAAACAAATTTCTATATGGCTCTGTTCCACTTGGAATTGCTACAATGGTTAAGCTTCAAACACTTGAACTTGATTGGTATCATCTTTAATGAAAGTATTTCTACTTGTTTAAACTCTTTATCCAATCTTTCAACCTTAAGCATGTCTAATAATCAGCTAAAGGGTCCATATCTTGCTTCAATTGGGAAAACTAACCGTTTGCATACTGATACACTTGCAAAACACAGTGATTATGGTCTGTCAATCGTCAATGATGATGAATTTGGAGTACTTTTTTTTTTTGTCTTTTTGAGTTTTTGTTGTTGTATACTAAGGCTGACAAATTAAATCTTTCTGAATTGGGTTTTCTTTATCTTCTTGTTTACTTAAAATTCATGTACTTTTCGCCTGCGGTTGATTAGGACTCTCTATCCTAGCTTTCGAAATAGGTGTTACTCTCTTAAATTCATAATGTCCTGAAATCCTCTTTTCCGGCCTTGCGAGGCCTTTTCATATTTTTGTTGGAGTTAACAATTGACAACCAATTAGTAAGCATGTCTTTTTTTCTATGAACTAATTTGTGATTCTTGTTTTGACACAATTGCAATTGAACTTCAGTTTTTTCCATTTTTCTATGTTGGTTGTTGCTTAGATCATTCTTGGAGTCTTTTCTTTAATACGGTTTCAAGTTGATTTTCTCCTTGTTGTAGCTGTATGTCTGTCTCTCACCATTGCTTACATTATTGGCTTTACTTAGTGCCGTAAAGGTGAGTAAAATTTACATATTTCTTTGCTTAGTATATCAAACTAAATTTTGGGTTCTGTTTTTTATGTTTACATATAATTGAGATGGATTATAGAAATTCGTAATTGGAAAGATACATCATTACTTACTACTATGTAGTTTGACAATGCGAATTGTAAATATCCATCTGCAACTCTAAATCTGAATGAAGTAATAATTATTTATTTTTGTGAAAAACCTACAAGGTACTATCATTTAAGATTAATGAAGAAGAAAATTCAGTTTAGGTGGTGTCAGCTATATGTTTTGTATGCTTCTCTATTGTTTGAGAGGATTGGATCAGCTTGGATATATACAACCTTGACCTTGTAATAACAACGAGATTGTTTTGACTCACTATTGGTAACAAACATCATCTACAACTTTACACAAATAGATTGTGCAAATAGTGAACCATTTTACTTTTGTTTATTAAAATTGGTTTAATTCTTATGTTCGTACTGTAGTTTCATGATGAGTATAATCAAGATTTAATCCTTTTCTCCCATGGTATTCTCTCTTTTTCGTTTTATTAAAGTTATGCATTTCACTGAGAAATACTATAATATTTTCTACAGATGCCAAAAAGCAACTCCAATTTGCCATTCAGACATTAGAATTTCGAGTTTCATCCACCCTACATTCGACCTTAAGCAAGTGTGACTGAAGTAGTAAAGAAATCTACATGTGATTTATGCATACATTTCAAAAATTTGGAAGTTATTCAAAGTTGAAATACTAGGAGAATATCTTGAGGGCTAGCAGTTGATCAACTTCATCTTGAATGAATTCATTTCTGATGTTTTCTTTTTTTTTTTTTTTTTTTTTTTTTTGTAAAGTTGGGGATCAAACTTCATGAATTTAGAATGTTTTTGTATAAACAACTAAATGATTCTGTAAAGAATTTGATGATGATATGTTTAGTCAAAAAAGTTTTGTAATCTTCTGGTTCCTGCTTGCATTAAAGATCTTGTCATTATTCATCATTGTTGGTTTTCTTATACTTGGTTGTATTGAAGGAACTACAATATAATAATATCACATTCATGAACTCACAAATTCTACTCATCTTATACTTAATTGAATTTGTTCATTCATTATTAAGACCTTTCAGATTGATAATATTTGTCACTTCCCTATTCTTTGCTCCCAGCTTCTTCTTTACCTTTCATCCACTCTTTATTCTCTTCTGATTTCAATGACTCCAGACTCACTCACTATGTTTAGCTAACCACCTAGCTAAATTGTATGGCTGAACATATAAAGTTTTCAATATGTTGGAATTATAATATTTTCATTTGAATTATTGTTAATAAAATTATATAGAAAACATTTTAAAATTCGACAGTGTAACTTAGGGGACCGCGTGCGTAGCACGCGGCCCCTCAACTAGTTAACTAAAGAAATTGATAACATCAAATTAAAATGTGTTACACACAAATAATCAAGAGAGAACTCGTCAGTGGCCCATAACATTTAAAAAATAGATGACAGATCTTTCTTCTGAAGAACCTACACCAAGATGATTTTGATTAGAATTAAGAAAGGGAATTTCATCGTCGTTAATCTTCTCAGCGTAATCAGTAGCACCACCTTTATACCAACCACGGTATTGGGTCGTGGTTGGGTCGTGGTCGGAAGGCCTTGAGCAGCGAGAATCTCTTTACCAAAACATAAGGATCTCTTTAAATCAAACCTGCTTTTCATATGATCCTCAAACAGATTTTTAATTAATGGAATAGTACTTATGTATGGCTTCCCATGATGAGAAACTGATAACAATAGCAGACATATAAAATTACAATGCTACTATGTAAAATCAGTCCAGAACATTCTAAAGACTTAATCCTAGCTAATTCCTTTGAATCGTCATCATTTGATTCTTATGCATTACATGGTCCCTTTATTATGAGTCTTGCTTTGACTTGTATCTCAGGTCTTGAAAGGCAGATTATAGTACAATAGAATTTGCCCTTAAGGTTGTACATGATTTACGGTTTTTGTACAATAAAAGGGGATGTTTAGTTGAGTTTTACTCAAATTAATACAGTCAAAGTCAGCCTTAATTAGTCTTAAAAGGGTAGTATTCAAGAGGATATTATTTCCTTATTTATTGGGGAATAAATATGGTAATTTTTGTTTTCATCCTTTGAATTGTTGAATTGTTGTGTCTTCAATATGGCTGAATTATTTCGGTCTTTATACTTCAATGATTGGAATTTGAGGTGTTTCATTTTATGTTATTATTAGTATAAATGTTTTGTTTTCTTTAATAAAGAATGATGTAATTCTTGCAGTAGAATTCAAAAAGAGATTTGTTAGATTTCTGATTATGTCACGTGATTGCTTGTAGTCAAGTCAAGAGTCCTTTTTCTAGAATTTTCTTATAGTTGTAAGCCTATATAAAGCCCTTATTTCGTAAATAATGATATATCAATTTGAATTCCAATCAAAAAGCTTTGTCCTATGCATTTGTTCTTATACTTATGTTAAGTAATTCCTCCGTATTTGGTTATTTGCAACTTTTACCAAAAATGGCCGTATACTATTATTTGCAACTTTCTTTTTTTTTTCCATTTATAGTAAGTTTTTAATGCTGAATTTACCAACTTGCCCCTACTTAACAATAATAATAACTTTTTAATTTTCCTAAGTATTCCATTAATCTAACACATTAATCTAATTATTCCCACCAAAATTTAATAACCCAACCCAACTATCCATTCGAATCCCTTCATTGCTGCTTTCTTTGTCTTCTACTACCCTTAATAATGGCGTCTTCAACCACCAACATTAATGGCACATCACTTCTTCTTCTACCACCATTTAATAACGTTCACTCTCCTCCTCTCACTATAAAAGAGGAACACCTCTGTGAAGCCTCGTTTTGGAAACCCCTGCTCATTCTCGAGTTCAAACCCTAACTGTTCATCTTCATCTCCCACCCTCCAGATCTACCATATGAGTTCCCCTACAAAAAAAAAACCCTAATACGAGTCCTTCTGTGACGGTTCCGATAGAGAAGGAAACTTCACCACCACCACTACCCGGATATACTAGATCAGGGTTAAGATTTGTTCCTCCTGGTGTACGGTGTAGATCTGTGGCCCAGATGAGAAGGATAAGGGGTTGTACTGGTGGGGCTAAGATTTCGTCTGATTGTGATGACGGTGAACCTGTAAAAGTAGGTCAGGGTTATGGATCTGGGGTTTCCTCGACTGAAAAAGCTAAAGAGGTAGTTCCTGAGGGTTCTACAGAGGTCATTGACTTGGATGAAAGTGATGAGGGTTCTACAGGCTGTTCTGAGTCCCTAACCATATCTGATGATGATGAAGGCCCTTCAACGGGTCCTGGTTCACTATGTGGAAATAAGCGTGTGCGTTTTGAACCACCTTCACCTGTTGATTGTTCTAGCTCTGAAGATGACTTCTTCATGCGGTTTTACTGACTTCGCAGTGTATAAATATTCTAACTCTTTCTGACTTTATTTTTGTCCCTCACATGCCTTTATTGCTTTGGTTTTTTGGAAAGTACTGAATTGATTTTGTTGGGTTGTTTGAATTTTAAGTGTTTATGGGTTTTGTTGTGTTGTTGTTCCTAGGGCTGTGCAAAACTAGACCGGACCCGGATGGACCCGGATCGGAACCGGACCGGACCGGATGCATCAGGTCCGGTCTCCGGTCCTATGAAATTTCCAATTCCGGGTTTCCGGTCCGGTCAAACCCGGAAAATTCAGGGTCGACCCCGGTTGGGACCGGTTAAATTATAATTTAGCTTTTATATTTATGAAATCTGACCTAAATATAAATAGAGCTTTTCATTTTTAGGGTTTATTCTAAATCCCTTTGCTACTGTAACTGGCCTACTGCGGCGCACTCCAACTCCATTGCTCCATAGTCCATTCCAATTCCAACCCCTTCTCCTAGCTTTTATAATTCTGAAATCTGACTGATGACTTGACGAGTCACTCGCAACGGATATCACTGAGGTTTTGAAGAACAAGTTTGTGAGTTAATCTCCATTTTGTTTCTTGTTTAGAACCTTCTATTATGAGTTAATATTACTGAAATTTTTCGAAATATTGGTTTTTTTTTTCTAATTCTTGTTTAAAATCATCAATTATGAGTTAATATTACTGAATATTTGAAATTATAACTAAGATCCTTGTATCAATCAATCAAAGTTTTGACCTTTTTTAGTTGATATTCATCCGTTCCATTAATTAAAAAAAAGTTCATATATTTGCTGTTTATATGTTGAAGATTACCTGGGTGCATAAATTTTGAGTTGCTTTTCATTTGAAAATGCTTAAAGTGTGAATATCTTAGCTGTGCATTTTAGATATAGTTTCCACTAGATGTGGAAATGTAATAAAAAGTGAAAAAAAAAGAAAGATTTGTACATGGAGGACTAATATTTTGTTGCTGTTCATGATATGAATGTCATTCAGTGTATCAATTTTGTTATTTCAAGTGAGAAACAATTGTAATATTTGCTTGACCAAGATTGTAATATTTTGTTATTCCATTCAATTGTAATATTTTGTTATTCCAAACTGTAATATTTGCTTGACTGTAATATTTTGTTATTCCAATTGTAATATTTTGTTTTTAGAAGATCGAACTTTGGACTTTTGGTTTAACTATAAGTTTATAACTATTATTATTAATAGACTTTTGACATCGAAGTTATTAGGAAAATATGATTTTATCGACTATATAATAATTTATATTGAATTTTACTATAATAGACATCTTAAAATTTAAAGCAATATTTTGTAGCCGGTCCAACCGGTCCGAACCTGGACCGGACCGGAATTTTTTAGGGTCGACCCGGACCCGGACCGGATGAAATAGGTCCGGTCTCAAGTCCTCAATTTTTTTGATTTCGGTCTGCCGGTCCGGTCCGGTCCGGGTTTGGACTAGTGTTCAGTCCTAGTTGTTCCTGGGTTGGTTGAATTGTCATTGTCTTTGGTTTTGTTGTGTTGTTGTTCTTGGGTTGAATTGTCAGTATTTATGTTTCTTGTTCTGTTGCTGTTGTTAGGTTGGTTGAATTGATTAGTTGGGTATGAATATTGTGGAAAGGAGTCCCTTCTGTACAGAGTAAGCTTGGGTTGTGTTTGTGGTGTTTGGGAATGGATGACTTGATGAATGAGGAGTAACCTTATGTGTTTGTATGCAAGTTAGTCCCACTATGTGTTGCCTTAGATGACAGAGTCCCTGTGCTTTTTTTTTCTGTTCTCAATGACATTAGAAGAGAGAACATGTGTGCATCCAAATGATGAAGGGACTCATTTCATGATTCAATCAGATAATGGGTTTGCTCCAACAACTGTTTATTAGTTGTTGTTGAGGTAACCGTATCTGATATGAATATGGAAAAAAAAACCCTCTGATGGATGAAGTTTTGTCATGTCCACAACCATAATTTAAATAAAAAAAGGGAGATTTATGAATGGTTATGACTCATTCAAACAAAATCATGCATTACATGTCCAAAATAGGCTAGTTAACACTGCCATCCATAAAAATTCATTACAATGACCAAAATACACCTAACCAACAACATCCAATGAAAGACAAAAACAATAAACTTATGAATGGTATTCGTGGTTAAGTGTGGCAGTGTGACTAAAGCCTTGAGTCCCTTTATGTGCACTAGTTTGCATCAACCTCCATCATTGTGTCCTCAGCTTGAAGTTGTCCTGTGTGAATGAAAACATTGTTGAGGTAGTCAACAGCTTGTGCTACCAAATTCTTGTCAACTTCTAAAATTTCTGGTAGAAGTCCCAATTGATCAAGTTTCTTTTTACCCATGTGTGGGATCTTGTAACTGTTTCCTCCATGCACTTTGAGGATCTCAATCATGCATGTTTGTAGTGTTATCCAAGTGTATTTGTTCAGCACTGGATTGAAAATGTCATAAGCTTCCTTCACTTTCTCTATTAATTCCCCTAAATTTTTTGGAAAGGTTTGATATTGTAGAGATTGAATGACACTGAACAAACCTAAATCAAGCACATTCAAGTTTGGAGACTGTGCTGGTTGAAATTTGAGCTGGATGCAGAAACCATCTGAGTTACATGCATCTACAAATTCAGAGTTTGTTGGAATTTGATGGGGTCTTGCATTATGCCACTATAATATGATATCCTTTGCCAAAGTTGATGGCCATTGACTTTTTAATGATGGAATTACCTTATTCAATAGCATTTTTCTGATTTCTTACTTGTTGATGTTCACTGTGGGCTTGACTTCCAATGTCCCTGCCTCCCTGTTTTTACTTTTCTTCGCAGCTCTTTGTTCATAAGCAAACTCAAATATTCCATACTTCCCATCATGTATAATAGCACCATCAGCTGATGTAAGTGGCTTACCAACCACTGCCATGAACATGCCCTTGACTTTGAATCTTTTGGACTGTTGACATCTATAAGGATCTTCTTCATTTGGAAGAAGGTAAAACCTTCTTGTCTCTGGGTTTAAATAAAACCACTTTTCATCAACATGAACCACATTTTGCATGTCCATGAATTTTGGGTTTGACCCCTGTTCAGCAGGTAGTATATGAAATAAAACCCATTTCATTCTTGCCACCTTATGGTTTGGAGTTAGTGCTGGATGGTTGGAGCTTGTATGTGTTCTGAGTCTCCCTTTTTTTTTGTAAACTTTGAATTGTGCCATGTGATACTTTCAGAGCTGCAGCATAACTTCTACATGTTGTCTTTTTGCAAAGTGGGACTGACTGCAACATTTCATCAGTGAATGTCAATGGTTTGGGTCCTGTTCTTCCTAGTTTTTTACTTCTGACATCAATGACATTCCCAAATTTCATTTGTCTGAGTACTTCTCTGTGCAATCTGAGAATTGTGCTTTTGTGTACGTTGAATTTCTTTGCTTGACTTGACTGGAAACCCCTTGGTAACTCCTTACCAACCAATTTGTGTAGAAATGCATCCACGATTTGTCTTTTTTGATGTACTGTCAGCTGCTTCCTACCTTTTGGTTGCTGCATATCTGCTTCAGTTTGTTGTTGGGTTGGTCCATTCGAATTTGCTGTTGCTGTTTCATATGAATCATCAACTGAGTTCCTATACTTTTCTTCTTCCATGAGAAGAATGTCAAAGGCAAAAAAATTATCATCGAAATCATTTGCCATGTTGCTTGCTGTTTTTTGATGTCCCCCCAGATTTGTGGTTGGTGATGAAGTTGCGGTTGCTGTTTTATTGAAGACCTCAAACACAACCAATTTTGTTGACATATGATGATGCTGCAGCTAACTTGATGAATATTAATCTAACTGCTACTTAGGTCTCATTTTGTGTAGTACTACATTTTGTAAGAACTTGTTGATGAAGTTGATGAAGTTGATGAAGTTGCTGAATATTAAGCTAAGTTGATGAAGTTGCTTGAGGCATTTGTAAGTAGTTGATGAAGTATTGGTTGGATGAAGTTTGGCTCATTTTGGTTACTGTAATATGGATTACTGTAATATTGCTTGCCTCATTTTGGTGATGAAATGCTTGTTTATACCCTCCCCTCAATTTAATACTTTGAAAATTTTTCATATCCAAAATTTTGGTGGATTTCAAATTCCCTCCAAAGTTTTGGTATGAATCTAAGAAGTTTAGTAGTACTAAATGTTTTTAAAACTAAAGTGAATTTGGTGGGAAAATGTTTCCCACTAAAAAATTTTCCTCTAAAAGTTTTATCTCTCTTATTTTTAATACTCTAATCTCACCCCACCCAACTTAATCAATCTATTCTAATACACTACTAAAAGTTTTGCCTAGGAGTCCGTGCAGGACCCCAAAGTTGCAAATAATCAAATACGGAGGAAGTATTTTGAATGATTTTCTAATTGTGAGTTTTCTCATCATTGACAAAATTAGTGAGTTTGTGAGAGTTCCAAACATACTAATTTGTATGATTAATTCGAGTGAGTGTTCCTCAAATTAAGAATACAACATAGCAAGATTAAGTGAGTGCTCCTTGCTTGCATATCCTTGAATCATAACAATCTAGTGAGTGTTCATAGTTTGATCTTTTATTTTCGTAATATAATAAACAGAAAAAAGCCCTTTGAAATATGTTTCAAAACCTTGAAATTCCTGTTCTAAAATACCTTTGAATCCTATCCAAAAACCTTGAAACCTCTGTCAAATTGTAAACAGTCTTTCCCATTCGACATTATACCCACATAAATCCCTTAAAATCATTCTATTTACCTGGACCTTCTAAACTTCCTTTTCTTTTCTAAGCCTTGTAACATTTAGAAAGCTCCTTTTTGTTAATCCCATTAGATTATAGATCAGTTACCCTTTCAGAAACTTAGCAAGACCATTAACCGTGACATGGTTGACAGGTTCACAATCCAAGATGAATGAACATCAGACAAATTTTTTTATTGTCGACACATCAATAATACAAGGGTAAATCAACCTTTTCAGCCTTAAGTCGGAAAGAGGAGAGAAACAAAATGAAGAACAAACATCGTGAGATCATCCACTGTTTCGGGTTAATTGAAAAAGCACGCTAGCAAATCTTTGGAAAGACAGAAATCAACTTCTTTTTCAGCACTTATTTGTGTAGTTGGGTTGAAGGCAACCCAAGAATACTATCATTAGCAGTTAGTGTCAACTGTCAACGTTGGTTGTAGTTGTTACATCCAACCCAATTGCCAAATCTCTTCTCAGTTCATGCTTTTGACTAAATAACATATTATTGTTTTGTAAAGTTGGTAGTAAAATGTAGCATTCAATCATTTTGATAGTTGTTTTCAAACGTTACAATTTGTATGCACGACACTATTCTACTACTGCACAAGATGGCACACATATGCGCGAAATATGTTCATTTTCTAACAAGGGATGAGAAGAGACGAAAGGACCCATAAATAATTTGAGTAATGCTATTATGACAATACAATAATACAGGAAACAGGATCTTCGACCTTGATGAGTCTTACTTATGGCGTAAAACCATACTAATGACCATGAATCTTCAAACCTAAGATACACACTGTTTCCTGCACCCTTATCTTTCTTAAACCAGGACAATCAATCTAATGATAGTCTACTAACTGGTTTCCAGGTTGTTATTCTGTTGAATATCTGTGTCGTAATTTCTATTAGAGTCGACTATACAATTTGAAAAAATTGATCACTAACCTAAACAACATAATGGCACAGAATATTGTTGGGTATTTCAAGCTGCAGCAGATTGACCATCTTCATAATGATCGAGATTCAGAGCCTGCAGCAATTTCGGCCAGGATTCCGGAATTCCTCCAGGAAGTTCAAACTGCAACAGTTTGCCCCGCTTACGATAAAACTCTTCAACAGGTTGAGTCTGTAAATGAAATATAACATCTTTAGAAATTCACATCACCAAAAGACTGATCAAAAAATTTAGACATCCAAAAATTCACTCAAGAACTTTGAGGATTTTTTTCTCTTTGTAGATGAGCTTATATACTCTCTCCATCCCTCTCAATTTGCTACATATTATGATTAAGGATGTTTCAATGAGTATGTTACATCTCATTTATGTTAATTTCTACGCTTCTTTCTTTGATCTCATCCAAGAATTTCTTCCCTCATTTATTAACATCCGAACAATTCAAACCTTTTTGTCTTAATTCTCTCAACTCATCCAACTCGATGAAATTGTAGGCTACATAACAATGTAATATATTCACATGAAAAAAGTCCTATACTACATCCTCCATTCCCTGAATTTTTCACCATGTACTATTTTAGTCCGTCCCACTAAGTTTGTCTCATTACTATTTTTGAACATTGACCTCACTAAAACCTACAATTTGTTTATCTTTCCTAAATTAAAACCTGTAATTATCCAACTAAAGGACATGGCCACACCTACACTACCCCACTAAAATACCCCTTTTCCCATTTTGTAATCTTTGTTCATTCCATGAGGAATAATCTCACGGGAACGGAGGAGTATTATTTAGCATGAAAAATTGATTCAAATTTATTGTAAGGTTACATGGAACAGAAAGAACTACCAATTCATTGTAAATCCGGAGTCTTTCCCTCACAACGTCTTCTTTATCATCAGGGCGAGTGATAAGCTTTGATGAGCATTCAGGGGGTGGAAGAAGGGGAGCCATGTATAGTGCAGGAGTTTCAGTGTCACCTTTGATGTCAATGCATGCAATATTGTAATTTCCTCCACATTGACTACAGATCCTTCTACCAAGACATTTAGCGAGTAAAGCCTCCTCACGGAGCTTAAGATTGACCACCAAGTCAATATCAATAACTCCCTCCAAAATTTCCTGTCACAATGGAAACTATGATGAAATAAGCATAAATAGAGAAGATCTCATGAAATAGGACATTAAGAAATAGATTTTTGATCAAACAAAACATTCAGCTTCAGGAAGAATTCGGGGGGAAAAAAAAACACTAGCAGTCACTACTTGCTAGAAAAACACAAACAATTCAGTATAGAGAGCCAAACTGATTCAGTGCAAAGCTTCCGTATTCAGATCAAACTTACCTCTTACAAAATCCTGAATGTTTTCAGGGGCTGCACTCATAAACTCTGAATGTGGGTGGCTGAACAGAAGAAGTGTTCAGTAACAATGAGATCACAGGCTTAAGCCCAGTTAGCCCTACATAAACAAGGTGTATACTTTTCAAAGCAGTTGCATACTTGCATACCAGTTGACGATTTGTTTCCTTGTAAATGGCTTTAATAAGCACGGAAGCCACTTAAAGAAAAGAAGTGCTTCATGAATTGCAAGACAGACAATATGAGACACCAGAACTGGAGAGTGGAAACAGTAGCATAGTATTGTGCTCTTCATCTCCTCATATGAACACAAAATTAAGCACAAAGTACAGCTCCTCAGTGGAATGATACATAATTAGAGGATACTAATTCCTCTATCCGATTGCAGCAAAGTTGCATGTTGGGATTAAATGGTTGGTTCAACAGGCAAGTCATGCAACATCTAGCCATACGAGGGAGGAGTTCAGTCATTCACCCACACCTTTAAGACGGGTGTATTCCCTTGTATACCAGTCCAATCAAGCTAAACAAATTTAGTTGAGTATTCAGAGCTCTGTTTCTTCCAATTGTTTTCAAGGGTTGGATAAATCCTTAAAGAAATGTTTTTCATGTTTAGATTTATTAAGTCCCTACTCCCTACTCTCTCTTTCCATATATCAAACAAACTAACCAAATACATTTTAACAAGTATGGCACAGTTAGAAACCTGAACCAAAGAAACCAGATAACCTAATTTTGAGTGACCAATTCATCAACAAAATAAAAGTAACAATAAATAATTTTTACTCCATGAAAAACTAATAAACACTCCTCTATCTCCTTTTCCACCCACAGTGCAGATGAAGCTGTGTTGTACCCATATCGTTCGAGTCGTGATTTTCAAATCTACCGAAGCAATACTACCTGCATCACAAAAGCATAAAAACCGCTTTAGGCCTGTTTTAAGGGCCAATAGTTGTTGCGGCCACAATTACCCTCAGGCCTCATTACTTCATCACCATTACTATTACATTGATTGCAAAGAAAAGAGTATTTTTGCACTATGTTCCCATCCATATGCCCAGATTTGGCATCTTTATTATCTATACCATAATTTCCTAATTTGCATTAGTTAATGAGCATATAATGTGAGTAGTGCAATTTGCTTTATCAAGCGAAATAAAATTTTTGTCTAAGAGAAAATGAACAAAACTATTTTATATTGAAACAGCAAAGCCGTGGTCCTAATCATATGTGATCTAGTTGGCCACATGTTCCTAACATCTCGCCAGAAATCATCCACGAAAATCATCTTCCTCCATTCCATTCTATCTAGTGCTTTATGCACGTACAAATCCCTTATCATATTTAACTTCCAACATCTAAGTCAACTTTGTTCTCCCTTGACGTATATTAATCCCACAAATCCCAAATTTCACCCATTCCTTACAAGTGCACTCTGTGTTCAATGCCACACAACCCAAAACCATTGCAGCCAATTTTATTATACACAACGGCTTTTATTATTGCATCACCAAAGACCAATTTTATTATGAAGACCCACTTTATAATATCATATAAATGTTACTGATGTGATGGGTGAGGAAATATGAAATCCAACATTGCTTGTGTGAAGGTTCTCTTGCAGGTTTTACACCATGCAAGCCCAAAATTTATAGAGAACAGATAACGGAAAAGATATGACATAATGACAGGTTCAACAGATGGGCTGTGAAGAGATTAGAGACCTGCTTAGGTATCAGAAGTTAATGATTCACCGGCAGGCATCCCAAAAAGGTTTAGATGGACTCCGACAAGGCATTCGCAGCTGGCAGCATAAGCATAAGCTTTCCTTTTAGTAGCAAGCATTCAAGTGGTCATATACCAGTGAGGTAATGAAAATAGAACATTTTATTCTATATTGTAACCCTTGCAATATACTAGACAATACAAATGTGTCTAAAGCACTCGAATTTTCACTAATAAGAAAACAGCAAATCCCTGTACAGTGTACATATACATAAACACAGAAAATAACCCTTGTCTTTATGACCATACTGTCCATTTGCATCCTAAAGTTAAGAATCATATATAACTTTAACAAGTATGATAGAGATAGACTTTCACAATGTTCCTACAAAAATAAGATAATTATGCTAAAGTTAATTGAAACAATCAATTTTTACTACAAAAGCAATAAATAAATAAATAATAAAAAAATAAAAAAATAAAAAAGAAACACTTTCCATAGTTTTAAGAACTTCATCTACCGTAAACTTAATACAAAAATACTCTTAATGATAAAAATGTAAAAAATCAGGAAACAATAAGATGTAAGAACTATTTTGAGTTTGAAAGTGGATTTCATTAGTGCTTAATAAATATTATCCAAATGCTTCAATTGATTGTTTTCTATTTTCATTACTGTCTTAAGAGAGCAATACTTAAAGCAATACTTAAAGTGAACCGGAAAGATGGCTATTGTTAAGTCTTTTTTTCTTTATATTTTATGAAACAAGTTAGAAAAAATCTGAGGATTTTCAACACTGTGAGAAAGAAATAAGTGTATATAAATATAACTTTTGTTGAAGACTTACAAGTTGCGCAAAATAAAGCAAAAGGGCTGCAACCTCTTTATTTTTTTAAAAAACAAAAAGAGTACAAGGCTGACTTCTATAACCTAATAAATGGTCGTGTAGTGTATAGCTTGTGAAAAAAGAGAGAGAAAGAAAGAAAACAAGATTTTCTCAACCACTAGTCTCCCTCCACCATCCCTTTTTCCACCTCTCTATGCTCTCCATCACTTTTTCACTAATGGTGTCAACCACATTTTGTTGTTTCTAGGTAACATACATGTTGCCCATTTCTCTCTCTCGCGTGCCGTATACCCAAAAAAAAGAGAAAACCTAGGCTTGAGTAGTGTTATTCTTCGATGGAGATTGACATAAAACAATCAATGATACAAAGGAAATTTCATTTTTATTGTAGCATTAATTGTTTGAAAAGTTTCAACATAGTTCATATCTCAGCCATAGTCATGAAATCCCTCAAATCCATTTGTTATTTTACACTTATTTTTGTAGTCTTTAATGCACGTGTGTTCATTACTATCTTTAATTGTCTATCGATAAAAATTATATATATAAAAACAAAAAAAATCAAAAAAAGATCTTACTGATCTTTATAACTCAAACAAACAATCTGCGAAAGATTTTCACGCATGCTAAAGCATAACATTAAGAACATGTTCTCTTTTAAGTCAACCAAACTATATCGGAATAGCTAGAAAATTACTTCAAATACTTATTAGTAGCCAAGGTGGACTAGTGTGGACTTGACTAATGTAGACTCACTCAACTGAACTTTTGGTACCAAACCAAACTAGATTTGATCGAACTGAAAATAAGCCGAAAAAAACCAAAACCAAACCAGAAAAAACCAGTCATATAAAATTTCATTGTCAATATTTTAAAATTCAACATCTTGTAGTCACCCATTTATTCATAAATTAGTAAAAGAAATATATAATATCTAGTAGTGTCCAAATAGGTATTCTATTGGGTTTCAAGTAGGTGAAAATTTGTTTGCGTGATATTCGAGTTGGCTCCAATTTAATTAATATTCTCACTCGGTTCAATTTCGGTTCAATTCGAGTCATGTTTGGTTCGGATATTATTACATTACAAATCAAGTAATCTTAGTATTGGTTTAGGGTCGGTTAAATAGACATTGATCATGAAACGGGTTTGATTAAGATTCGATATGGTTGATGTTGGGTTGAATCGAATATATGACGGGTTAGATGTGTTTTGGATATGTTCATCTTCAGTATCGGGTTAATTTCAATTCGATAAAATTCCAATTGCGAGTTAACTACGATTTGGATAAAATTCGTTATGATTGATAATAAAAACATTGATCCGGGTCAATTTCAATACAATTGAATCTCGAATTTAGGTTAAGTCAATTAGATCTAGTTTAGTTAGTAATACTATAAAGTAGTAGTATTAGCTAGTGTTACTCTCCTCATTATAGATTCATGAAATATAAATTTAGATTATAGGCAATGGTGAGTTTATTCTATGTGTGAAATATTAGTTTCAACCAAATTTTGATTTAAGTGAAAATTTTTTGCAATTTAAAACAATTGCTAACACTTGGTGTTTGTCCAATGTGGATTCAAATATTGTCTTTGAACTCTTGCTTATCTATGGATTGATCAACATAGAAGGTTGAGTTTCGTCTCGGACAGTTGATGATCGGGTGCAACATGGTTTTTAAAAACCAAGCCTTGCTTGAGGTGCACCAAGGTGACCAAAAACACGCCTCAAAGACTCAAGGTGTGGCGCAGTACAAGAAGCAAGGAGAAGCGCACACATTTAAGCCTCGTGTTTGTTACCATTTGTTTTTGCTCTATTGATGTTTTAGGTACTAAATACTTACTTTTGCTTGATTACTAGATTATCCTTAAATAATAGTTGTTTATTTGGATTTAGAAGAGAAAATGCCCTTTTCTTGCCCCAGCAAAGTAGCCAAAGTAGATGAAGACTTCTCTTTCACAAGTGCGTCGTCGTTCTTGACCTCTTGCTTCTTCCCTTTTATTCTTTGTTCTATTTTCTCTCTATTCTTCTTTTATCTTTCTTTCAGTTTGCTTTTTTTTTTCTCTCACTTCTACTGTGGAAGATTTTAGTTTATAATGGTTAGATTTTTTTATTTTACATATTTTTCTTTTGATAATTCAACTCCCATCTTTTTTTACAATAATTCATCTAATTTCTAATTTGTTCACAAACCAATTAATAGAACAAGGATAAATTTATGGTGGATTTGATGTGTGATTTGATTTAATTACTTAATTTTTCTGTCATTTTCTTATAGTGATAAGAGTCTTAGCATATAATTTTTTCTTTGTGCTATGAATTAATTTTGTGCGTGCTTGTCTTAACATCAATATAAATTGATACACAGCTTGAACAATGATTTCATTAGCTCTCGTTGCATCTTAATATCTTTTAGATTAACGTATCCACAACTACATTCCTCAAATGAATTTTTGTTCAAGCCCAAAACCAAAAATAATACCATTAGCCCTTCTTTTGTTTTATTTTTTTTCCTTATCTTTTCTTTTTAGTTATTTTATTTTCTTCTTTTGTTTTTGTTTTTGTTTTTGTTTTTGTTTCTCGTATCGAATCGAATTTCGTTTTATGTAACCACAATCCACTATTACACTGCAAAATCCAAATTTTGTGGTGAATTTCCTAAAAATATAACCACAATCCACTATTACACCATTGTTCATCTAAATTAACCAAATTGAAGGAATTGTTATGCAGCAAGTTAACAATCTAAAAAGAAATTAAAGATCATAGATTTAATGCAGCCTATAACAGACCACTTCAACGGAAGAATAATTTCTTAAATGATATTTTCAATCTGAATGATGGACAGAACCAAAGGAATTTAAAAGAGGCAAACTGTCCGACTCACATCCATAGATATTGTTTCTAGAAGATGTACCAATAAATTCATCTTTGCATTACTTATACAAAATTTTACAAAGGATACACAAGAAAAGCAAATGATGAATTTTTTGGTACATCATCTAGAAACATTGTATTGGATAATCTTAGTTGTGAAGGTTTTCAAGTCTAGTGAACAAACCGCATAATAAACTGGTGCAAGGGAGATATCATGGTGTCGTCCGACATTTTGCGGTATGACAACCACATCAACCCCATCTGCATCATAGCAATCCTCAATCACAATTGAAAACACATTTTTTCACTATGAGGCACATAGACAACAACGAATTGAGAAAATGTTGCTAAAAGAATCAAGAAAGAACCATAAGTACTGGTCAATGTTGTCGGCAAAAATTCAAGGTTGAACTTGAGTACTAGCATTAATTTGGTGCCACATAAAAACCCAATGAAATCATAAACAAGACCAATAAAGATTCGAAGTCAGTTGACCCATATCCAAGTGCCAATCATATAAGACTCTTAATTACTTATTTAAAGAATCATAAATTTGAGCATATTAATATAGCTCAAAATTTACCCATCTATTTCTATAAAAACTTCATTAAACGTCACGCAATTTTAAAAGCGACCGTAAGTCACGAACAAAAAGATAACTCAACAAAAATTGTGGCAAGTAAAAAAGACGGTGAAAAAAAGACAAATGAAGTACATAGCAAGGATAAGAGAACTCCCTCATCATCATGCTCGTTATTCCATCATATACATAAATGAAAATCAAGGGACATCTGATTATAATACTATAGCCCATGCAAAATAAATAAGCAAGGTTGAATTTTGTTGCGTCTCTCCATGGGCAATACACCCTTAAAGGAATTCTTGAGAAGCCTAAACCACTTGCCCACCATATAGTAAAATTTTAGTATTGATAGTTAAAGCAACTACGCCGGTCTACATTAAAGGACATTTCAGAAATTATATGGAAAATAAAATAGTCATCCACATACAAATCAAGAAGTCCAATAATAAGAATAGAAAATCATCATCAAATATATTTAGAATAATTGAGAGTTACAAGATATCAATGAAAGAAAGATATGAGAACTTTTACAGTAAAAATACAAAACAAAACTGTTGAAAACAAAAACTACAATAGGAAAACACACCAACTATATACATCATTATGCTTAGGTTCATTTTTGAAATGTTGAAAGTTGTTTTAATGATACTCATTAAATTTAAAGCGCAAGAGATTCATAGCAACAAACATATGAATGTATATGTGATGAATCCAACTAGTACAGTGAGTATGAAAGGTAGAGAGAATCAAGAAGAATAAGAATAGAGGGGATGAGATAGGGAAGGGGAAGGAATACAGAGAAAAGAATAGAAGGAGAATAGAATTTAGAGAGGAGAATGTATTGTATATTCATAATTATGCCCATTACATTGTTACATTATACTATTTATAGCTAAAAAGCCTAACAAACTTGCTAGATTAGTAATATTCTTTTTCTAGAGGCTTCCATAAAAGACCATTCTACCCCTCGTATTGTAAATATGCATTTATCAAAGTATACACTTGTCAAAGCCAAAGAAAATAAGACTGTCGGCCAAAAAGAGGCGAAAGTGCATCATGAATATTGCCTTTAATGTTTATATCTTTAGAAAGAATAGGCCACGCCTAAAATTCTAGCCCTTGTTACAAGCTCATGTTTCCCCACTAAGTAATAAGTATACAGATATTACACATATTGTTCCTCTAAATCGATAGTAGAAGCAAGACATTATAACATAATATTGGGGTTGGGGGTTTACCTTAGTATCTACAAATTTGGGTTAACAAACATGTAACTGTTAACCATTTTTGCACCACTATGCTGAAACCTCTTTTCATCCTCTCAAAATCTAAAACAAGCATATGTAATTTGTACAAGCACATTCAATGTGACTCACAACGTTCATTTAGAATATACCAAGGTTATCAGGATCGGTATTCTACCTAGGATGGTTGAGGGGTAGAATCGAAATCGGTAGATACGGATCGTACGATCGTATGATCCTACAGATATGCATTAATGTGCTTTGGATTACTGATTATCATTTATATTTGTTGATTTGTCCTCTTTTTATGTTTTAAGGTAAGTTTTAAGGTGTAAGTAAAAACTTATTTGATGTTTTCTGTTAAGTTTTGGGAAAAAAATACTTTTAATAATCATTTTAAAATTGCAAATTAGGAAAAATTAGAATTTTTAAAGGTATTGATATAATCATTTTAAAATTGCAAATTAAGAAAAATTAGGATCGAATCGTTGGATCGTTGGATCATTGGATCGTAGGATCGTAGAATCATGTATGAACCTACCACCTATATTTTTTGGCGAAGTAGGATCGCACGTTTCTACCAAATCAAGATCCTACCTACGATCTGGATCGATCGCCTATTTTTGGATCGTAAGATCGTAGAATCGTAGATCAGAATCATGATTCAAATAACTATGGAATATACATTCAGTTTCTATTAACAAAAAAGTTTAAATGAGCAAGTACTCACAAGGTTAATTTAGAATATGCAGGCAGTTTCTATTTACAATAAATTCTTCAGACTTCATTTCACGTGTAAGCATTTGCATCTAAAATTTTCAAATTAAGAACTCACCGCTTGTCGTACTGTCCGTGGAAATCCATCAAGGATAAACCCGGATTCACCCTTAGCTTCTCCGGCTTCAAGGCGCTTGGACAACAGATCCACAATGATCTCATCTGAAACCAACTTGCCCTGGTTAACGATATCTGCAATCTACAGAAATCACAACGTTTAATTCAGAATCCTAACAAAGCAGACGTTAGAACTAATCACAACAATAAAGTGAACATAATATGGAGGATAAGAAGAGCGCGTTGAGCGAGCGGATAAGAGGAAAGCAACACTTGAAAATCACATGACATTTAAGCACACAAAGCCAAAGCACCTTTTTAGATTGACTTTTAAAATTTTTGCAAGTAATTAAACGTTCTAGTTAGTCATGGTACATCTACCAACAAATTTTCAATAGGGAATATATAGAGAATCTACAATCAGCATTTATTGTATGACACCAACAGTCCACCTAAAGATATCCGATTTAAAGAAGCTAAATCTGAAAACTTCACACATAATACTAATTCACAAATTAATATTTAGATAAAAGAAATCGAAGTAGTCAAGAAAATATGTAAAGTCATCTGCATGAAAGCTTCATATGTTGTTCAAATAAGCAATTGTCAAATTCAATATAAAATTATTAAGCTAACAGAAGCGTAGTCACCTTACCACAAGCCCCTTTTTCAAGAAAATATATACTACTTATTGTAAAGTAGAAACTAAAGTGAAAGACCCATACACATGTTCAACATTGATTACATAATGGGAGCAGAACACAAAGACAATAGTATATAACCATACACTAGGCAAGCACAAAGTGATACTATTCCCCTTACACAGCACTAGCTCAAAGAAAATTTCCAGCATATAACATAGTTTTGATGTCTAAATGTCTAGATAAAGGACACATGACCATGTTCAAGGTCTGACCAGATAATTTTTGGAAAAGTAACCAAAATTTTTAAAGTTAACGCCGAGTGTGTGTACAAACCGGGTCAAACACGTTATAGTTTAATGTCCACATTAGGGTTTAGAAAAGAGAGGTTAAGTTTGGGTTTACGGTTGAGATAGTGATACATTGTAGAGATGAGAAGGGAAATATGATAGTTAGGGGTTTAGATATGGCGAGGGGTTGAAAATAGGAAAAAAAGGATCAGGTTGAATCCTTTAGGGTTAGGGTTAAGGTTTGTAAGTAGGGAAAAGAGAGATGAGTTTGTAGTTTGAATCATTATGACGCATTTGATGTAGTAGAAAAGGATGGACTTTGTTTTAGTTTACGCGTAAGGAATGTTAAAGATCAAAGCTTTAGGAATATTTCATGTAGGAGAGGCGTAGGGGTAAAGGGATTTTGCTTTTTATGATTAGAATAGGTGAAGGGTCTAAAAAAAGCAAAGGAAGAAGATGTGTCCTTCAAGGGTTTAAGTTAGACGAAGGGAAAGGGACTTTTGAGTTTATTGTTTTGAGTTTGCATATGATAGGGCTGATGAAAGGGAGGGGATAAGTTTTGTGTTAAAGATTTGGGAATGAGAGAGACATAGAAAGGATAGATAGCTCTTAGAGTTGATTCCGATACACAAAATGATCTTAAGGCCTTGTTTGGATTGAGGGAAATGGAAGGAAAAGAAAAGAAGATAAGAGGTTAAGTAGCTTAATGGTCACTCAATTTCCTAGTCTAACAGGGTTAGTGCTGGTTATCACCATTATTATAGAGGGTTTTCAATTAATAGTCTGTTTAGAATTTCCAGCTTCACCAAGTATCTTTCCAGTTAAATTCTTTGCATAACACCATTGTAACAACTAACAAGGCATGATCATCCAAGAGGTCAAATGTATGTCACTTCATCAGTATAAATTATAACAATACACCCAGTTCTTACAGTTTACAGTACAAATCATCCATCAAACCCTAATACAAACTTAATACAGATTCACAAAGGAAAATATGAACATTAATCGTAGCTCATAAAATCAAAATCAAATTCAAAATCAACAAAAGTTACACACAAAACTAATAAAAGAAAAATTCCAGTTTCATATAATTTTAAATCAAATGATCCAAATAAAAAATATAAAACCTGACGAGAAAGAGAGCCAGAAGACGAAAGCTCATCGCGAACTAAATCACCAGTAGAAATATGCGGAACACCGATAAGCTTGGACAGACGAGTTGCGTAAGTTCCTTTACCAACACCAGGACAACCCAGAAACACCCAATGGACATTTCTACCCTTTGGTTGAGTCCGAAAAACCAAGGGTTCATCATTTTTGCTAGAAGAAGAATCATTCCAAGGGGAAGGAGTAAGGAGGGTAGTTTCGGAAGTCAAAGATGAAAATCGACGAGATAATATGTGAATGGCGGTTGGAATTGAAGGTGAATTTGAGGTGGATCTCATAAGGCGGCTAATTACCGCCATGGATGTACTGTAAAGAGGACAGAGAATAAAGGAAGAAGATGAAACAAGAAGATTTTCTGAGAGAAGCACAAGGTTTAAGGATGCATTAATCAGATGGTGGAACAAACGAAATTAGAAGTAGAACTTGAAAAGAAAAGAGTGCTTTCGGTTACTTTTTGCTGAAAATACTTGTTTATTTTGACTTCGAAACTTTTTTTAAAGTTAAAAAACGTGCTACGTGGTACAAACGAAATTATTTCCTCCGTTTCATAATACTTGCTATAGATAATAGTGACATTTTTCCACACAATATGTTACATTCGGTAGCTAGTAATATTGAACGGAGAAAGTATTAAAGATAGGTGAATCTATAAAGAGGTCCAAAACAGCATGAACTCGTCGTTATAATTTTCTTTGGTTCTACGATACTTGCAACGTTCGTCACTAGCTCAATTTTTAATATTTTTAGATTATGATAAAAATTTGGAAAAAGTGTAAAAAAATACCTAATAATAATTCTTTAAAGAATTCCTAATAAAAAAAAAATTTTCCAAAAAATATCTAACAAAAAATTTTGTTTTTAAAAGAGTACCAAACTAAAGGTTGTGGTTAAGTTTTTTATTATCTTTTTTGTCAATCTTTAAAAAGTAGCTAATAAAAATTTTCTTTTCAAGAGAGTACCAAGAACACAACATAATCATCAAATACAAAGACAACATTATATATAACTCTAAAAACATCATCCATAAAAAATTTCACACATCATCCAATACAAACATAATAATAATAATAATAATAACAATAATAATAATAATAATAATAATAATAATAATAATAATAATAATAACAATAATAATAATAATGATGATGATGATGATGATGATGATGATGATGATGATGATGATGATGATGATGATGATGATGATGATGATGATGATAATGATGAAAATGCGTCAAAAAGTACCTAATAATTTTTTTTAATAGACGGTCAACTTAACATCGACCGTTACTTGGTACTCTAGGTTTGTGTTAGATGAAGTTCTTATACTGTGTTTGTATTGGATGATGTGTGAACTTTTTTATAGATATGTTCTTAGAGTTATATAATATGTTGTGTTTGTATTGGATAATTATGTTGTGTTCTTAGTATTCTTTTGAAAAGAAAATTTTTATTAGTTACTTTTTTAAAATGGGCAAAAATAGATAATGGAAAACTTAACCCTAGCCGTTAGTTGGTACTCTATTGAAAAGAAAAATTTTTGTTAGGTATTTTTCAGAAAATGTTTTTTATTAGTAGGTAATATTTTGAAAAAAAGTTTTTATTAGGTACTTTTTGACATTTTTTCCTAAAAATCATAAAAATTTAACATTAATAATATTTATATTGAGTCGAATCAAACAACATTCTACTCAACTATTTTTTAACTTATAAATTAAAAAGTAATCATAATAAATAAATAATGCTATATTTGAAATGTTACAAATGAGTTTTTTAATAGTGCAATTTACTCGGACAAAAGAACACTCAACTTTAAAAAAATATTTTGTTGTGTTCTTAATTCAAGGGTACTCCACTTTTTTTTTTTTTTTTGAGATAAACTAGTAATTAGATAGCAAACTTTACCAAAACTAATCAACAGAGAACTTAATACTAATAATCAGTGAATCAACAAACAAAAAGTATTTATATAAGAAAAGGCTAAGAAAGAATAAAGAACACAAGAGAGAAGATTGTACTTTCTCCGTTCCGAAATATTTGCAATATATTTTATTTTTGGGCACTATTCATCATTTAATCTTATTTTATATATTGCGGTTAATATGTAAATAATAATATAGTCAAGTAGGATCTTGTTTAAATCGTCTAATCGCATACTTTTAGGGCTGTAAAAGATTGACTCGACTTGTAATACCGCCAAAAATCGACCTGTATCTGACCATTGGTTGACTCGAGATGAAGTGACCTGTAACCGATCGAAACTTGACCAAATGTTGACCTGTAACCCGATATGTACCAGATTATTTTAGACCAATAATCGACCGGTACCCGACTCGAGAACAACGACACCCAAATTGACCCGACAATTTTGTTAACCGAAATCAATTTGCACCCGATCTGTTACAACTCGAACCCCTCTTTTACCCGATAGGTACTCGACGTAATCACACCCAAAATGACCCATCATCAACACTCAAGATTAACCCGACAATATGATTAAGCGATATAATTTGATTTAAATTTCATTTAGTTAATAATAAGTTTGATTGAATTGAATCAAGTTTAGTTTAGCTAAAGTTAAACAATAAATGCAGGCCCACAATCAAATCTTATCGACTTTATATTAGGCTAAACCAAATTTGTCTATTAATAGACAACTTAATTATCCGACTATAACTATCCATTCTCCAATCACAAACAATTTCAACATAAGTTAATTGTATAAATAAGTTAATTGTATCATAACCATAAATTTCATTCCACATAAAACTTAATTGAATTGTATTTTAATCGACTTGAATCCTAAGAATAACTAAAAGCACAACTCAAAAATGATAAAATCGATCCGAAGTCAACCTGAACCAAAATAATCCTAATTAACGTTAACCTAAAACCAAAATGACCCGACCGATAGTCTAATCGAACACGATTCGGCATGCAATATAACCGATTTGGATCCGAATTTTATTAACCTAACCCGATACAAATCCAAGCTGAAATGGATATGACCCGAAATCGAAACCGACCCAGTGTGGTATTAACCCAATACACACCCGTACTCAATTGGACCCGTAACCGAATCGACCCGATTCAAAGTGCTAAATCACCTGCAGAACCCGAGAATATTCGAACCCGGTGAAATCCGACCCAAAACCCGACCGAGTAACCGAATTTACAACCCGATATTTCATAATATAAACTTTTTAAATTTTTAAATGTGTATAATTCGACATATAAATAAACAAAATAGTATATTAAATTACGTAAAAAAGTTAAATGTAACAAGTATTATGCAACGGAGGAAGTGTTGATTAACTTTATAAAGAATACAAAAGGAACCAGCCTATATATAGGCAAATACAGTAACCTCTTAACACAACTAATCAACCTAACTACCTTAGTATAACTTATCAACCTTAGATAAAAGTTAGTTACACAATAACTGAATGCATAACAACTCTAAACTAACAAACTAAGCCTTGAGCTGCACTGTATGAAGTTTAGGAAAATGTAGTGTTTTGTATTGATACAAACATCTCAATATATAGTACAAGTGAATCCTATGATTGAAGGGATGAAATCAAAATAATATAAACTATTTCCTAAAATTATGTGATTGAGAAATATTGACAAGAATAAAATCCTAGCCATGCTTAATGATAATTTTACAAAATAAATATAAACTAGAAAATATATATTTACTTAATATGCCTCCGCAAGATGGACGGTCCAATAACAAGGCCAATCTTGGATACTAAAGTTGTGAAACGTGGGCACAAAAGAGGTTTTGTAAGAGCATCAACAAGTTGATCGTCGCCAGAAATATGAGTAACACGAAAGGAACCAGATTGAACTTTTTCTCGAACATAATGAAAAATCAAGTGCAAGCCGCAAGGTGTTTCATACGAGAGTTGAATACTGGATTTGCTGAGAAATATGTTGCACTTAGATTATCAAAAAAAATAGTTGGCTTAGAAGTGGAAGAGTAACCCAATTCAAAAAGTAGAGAAGAGACCCATTCAAGCACAGTAGTAGTAGCGGCTACAGCACGAAATTCAGCTTCAGTGGAGGACCTAGCAAGAGTCGTATGACGTTTGGAGCTCCATGCTATAGGATTGGAACCAAGATAGACAATGTAGCCCGTAGTACTACAGTAGTTTTCCTTATCTCCCACGCAATCAACATTAGAAAAACCATGTAAATGTAAGGGAGACTTATGACGTAAGAGAAGTCCATGACGCAAGGTGCCATGTAAATAACGTAGCAAGCATTTAAGAGCATTCTAATGAACATCTGTTGGAGATTGCATGAACTGGGAAAGCTTATTAACAATGTAGGAAACATCAGGGCAAGCAAGGGATAGATATTGTAAAGCTCTTACAATGGTACGATATTCTGTTGGGTTTTGAAGGAGTTGACCGTCGTGTAGGAGTAGAGGTTGAGAAGCATGCATAGGAGTAGACACATGTTTACTATCAAGCATCTTAGTACGAGTAAGTAAATTAATTATGTATGTACTTACTTTGAGAGAGGAAGATCCCAAGAGGGTGAGGTATACATTCGACACCAAGAAAGTAAGAAAGATTATGAGATCTAATGATCGAATACCTCTAAGTCAATCTCACTATAATGAGAAAATACTTAAGCGGTTTGATATGCTTGAGTGTAGCCCAGTATCGACTCCAATGGGTGGAAGTTTGATATTGTTACCTCACGAATGTAGTCCAATTTGAAAACTTTTTATTAAAAACTAATTGGATCTTTGATGTATATTATGACTTCAATAAGGCTTAATATAGCGTATTCGGTTGGAAAGCTTAGTAGGTATACTAGCAATCCAGGACCAATGGATTGGATAACTATACAAAGAGTACTTAAGTACTTAAAAGGAACAATGAGTCATGGATTATGTTATAGTGGAGAACCTCCAGTACTTAACGGGTTATCGGATGCAAGTTAGATCACTAATAAGATTCGTCTTCTACTAGTGATTGGGTATTTATATATGGGGAGGCGCCGTTTCATGGTCTTCTAGGAAACAAAAATGTATTTTGGATTCTAATAAGGCGGTTTACGTGCTAATCTAATAACACAAATTCTTGTATGAGACGGTCTCACCGTGAGACATGCCTCATACTTAAGTTAAATTGCCTAATAATAGAAACTTTTAGCTTATGGGCTTTTTGTTTTGAGATCGTCTCACCGTGAGGCGGTCTCATACAAGACGGGTTGCCAGAAAATTAAAATGTTGTTACACGTGGGAATTGGGCTGGCCCAAATTGACGGTCTCATAACACGTCCAAGTTTTTATCTAATACACAAAAACTAAGACGAGACAGTCTCATTATAAGACCGTCAATTTGGGCCGGCCAATTCGTGCGTGTAACAACATTTCAATTTTCTGGGTATCTATCAATTTTGATCTTAAATGTATCAATTTTGAAAATTGATACTTTAAGATAAAAGTTGATACCTTTAAGATCAAAATTGAAAAATGTTCAGAAAATGAAAAAAAATTCCAACTTTATCCTGACGGTCTCATTATGAGATTGTCTCGTCTATGACCAAGTGTATCTAATAAAGGTTTCATTAAAAACCTAATTTAGTGAAAATAAGCCCAACCCCAAAGTTGCACCGAAACCCTAATAAACTTTCTTCTTCTCATCTTTATTCGACATTCTGAGCTCTTTTGAGTGTGAAAGTGGGAAACTCAAAAGTCTGAGGCACCGGCTGCACGCGACATTTTCTTCATTTTCATTCTTGATCTTCAGTCCTTCTACTCTATAAGGTGAGAACTCGATTTTCATTGTTCTTTTATTTGTTTTTTTTTTGACTAAATTTGATCTTTGTTAATGGTTTCCTTATAGATTGTCGATTAAATTAAAATTTTTCGATTTTCTTTTGTTGCTTTTGTTCTAATTTTTGTTGTTCCTTATAAATTATCAATTACATCTACATTGTTTAGTTCAATTTTTTTTTTTCTCATCTTCATTTTCTCATTTGTTCTTTCCTGATTTTTTTTGTTGGTTCAAAAAATCGGATCTAGATCTAGAGTAGTGCAAGTTTTTTTTTTTTTTTTTTTTCATTTTGTTCAAAAGATTATATCTTCAACACAAGTCTTCTCTGTTTATAATCATGTATAGTTGTTGTTAGGTAATAGGTATGAATAGAGAAATGTATTTGATGGAATAATTGGGGTATTGTTCAAAATAAAACTTATGCTTGTTGTTTCAAGAGCTGTTGGTTTCATGGTTTTTACATGTGTTTTGTTCAAATTCTCTTTTTTTTGTTAACTTAATTTCTAATTTCAATTTCAAACTAGGTGATGTCTTTTGGGTGCAATTTGGTTTGTTTTAATTGCTGAATTTCATATCTCTCTATAGAAACGTATAGAGACAATGAAGTGTAACAAGAGGAGGGGGGGGGGGTGAATTGTTACTTGTTCTCTTTAGAGTATTTTCGCCCTTTTCTTGCGGAATTTGAATAGAGAAAATACTCAAAACAAAATAAAAGAAAACTTTAAAGAAACACAAAGAATTTAACGTGGGAACAAGAACCACGACCCTCTAGGGATTTCGATTCTCTATTATTTTATGTAATTTAATTCTCTATTACATAAAATACATTTCTCCTTCTCTTTCTCTTCTTCTTTCTCGATTTCTTTCTTGTTCCTTCTCTCGATTCTCCTTCTCTTTCTCTCTTCTCTTTCTCTCTTCTCTTTCTCACTTCCCCCTTAGACTTACCCAAGTCTAATTACAAAATTCTCTCAAAAACCCATACAAGATAAATTCTCTAAATTGGATGAACAAACAAAGATAGCACAAGGAAAAATTTAGGAATTAATTTTCGGTTTAGAACACTCAAAAATTTCCTTTTCTTGATTCTTGAATCTCACGAAAATGGGCACAAATTTTCGGAAATAATTTTCTCTCAATGTTGATCACCAAGGGAGCACTCGAATGATATGAGTGATTATTTTTCTCCCTTGATCTCCATAGGAGAACTCTAAAGATTTTTCATGAATATTTCTCTCCTTGTTGATCGCCAAATGTTTGTGCCGGTTAGAAAAAAGCTTTTATAATCTTTTTAGAACAAGTTATGCCATAAACCCATTATCTAAAGATGAGGGATTAGTGGGCATTGACCGTGAGAAGGAAATAACTTCCTTGGTGGTTATTCAAAGTCAAACCTTGACTCTAGCTAAAAATAGCCATTTTCAAGAGACTTTTTAGGAGTTAGTTATTTTAATTCTTAGATTAAATCCTTGTGCTTTCTTGTTTATTAACCGTACAACAAAACTAAAATATAGAAAAATTAACTTAAGACTTTTTCTAAATAATTTTGTTGACTTCTCCTCTGACCGGATTCTGGAGGAACAACGTACTGTCTCTATCTGCAACATTCATCAGTTTATCAATATCAGGAACAGTAGACTTGGATTCTACTCTTGACTTCCTCATTGACCTTCTCTACTGACTTTGACTTTGTTGACTTTGACTTTGACTTGTACGATTGCCATTGACCAGTCCTTAGGTATCATCGACGATTACAATAATCGGATATATTACCTACAAAACAATCTCTAAAATACTTTGTTTGTTTATAAATTGTTAAGTCATCATCAAAACTCAAATGGGCCAACAAATTCCCCCTTTTTGATGATGACAAACTTATAAACAAACTTTGTTAAAAGAAAGAGTAAAACTAATGACTTTGAACATGTTAGAGATTAAACACAAGTTCAAACATATTTAGTAAATTAAATCGTTACAAGTAATTTACCAAACTCTAAAGCAAGCATATTACTCTAAAATATTTTTGGCGAAAATCATGTGATTAAGCATGACTTCAAATTTTTTTAATTTTAAAACAAAACATGAACATAAATACCAAAAACAAAATAAACCAAAAACATAATAGTTAAGAAACTTAACGACATAAAATTAAAAATTAAGAGACACAACAAATCAAGTAAGTCTAATTAAGTAATTCAAGATAAGTGTCAAAGATAAACAAAGTGATATTCAATATAACTCATGTCAAACAACAATTAACCAATTTTTCATATAAACCAAACATAAGCAAAACAGTAAGTCAATATATTCTTGTTTGGCTATAGCTACTCTTCCCTCTTAAATATATCAAACAGTAAGAAACTAAGTGTTTATGAAGTAAACCAAGAATAGAGAATCAATTATCCAAAGACTAAGCAAAAACGTAAGCATCACAAGCATTCACAAAAGTTTGTTTGCTATTCTTCCCCCTTTTGGCATCAATCAAAAAGTAGGGATATGAATTAAATCACAGCTCTAAGGCAAGCGTTAGACAAATTAAGATAGTATGTAGCAAACTAAGAAAATAAATGCCCAAACATAAATCGAGAAAGCATGCAAGCAAACATATTAGACCATGGGATAAGAAAATAAGGATGAAATAAAGATTAGTAGCATAAAATGTGGGTCAGTAGCATAAGCATAAAAGAAATAGTCTTGTACCCCAGCAGGTACTAAAGAAGCAAAAGAAAAACATTGTTTGGAGAATTACAAATAAAATGGGTCAACCAAGCATCAAATTTTTTAACCGAAAATAGAAGCAGGAGGGATCAGACAGCAGTCTCATCATCAACAAATTCAGTCTGCACCTCCACTGTGTCAAGCTTCGCACCAAGACGTGATTCCATTTCGGTGAGTTGCTCAGCAATAGTAGAAAGTGAGACACGAACTTCACTTTGAAGAGCACATAGTTGAGACTGCATATCAAGTAGTGTAGAATGGACATGAGCAAGGGTAATAGAAGGAGGAGGGATAGTAGTGGGATCATCAAAACCAGTGGATAAAGGTGATGGTGGTGATGTAACTGGTGGTGGAGTAGTTGCTATTGGTGATGGTGGTGGTGATGGTATAGGTGAGTTTGGTTTCGGTGATAGTGGGATTTGAGAGGTAATATCAGCATTTAGGCACGAAGAACTCTTGGATGATTTCATGATGTTCTTTAGAGGCACATTGAGGTCCTCATCCTCTGAACTAGATTTTTCATCCTCTAGTTCCTCTATCTCTTCTTCCCAGCCTGTTCCCCCTTACTAACAGCTTCCCCCTTACTAATTGTTTCCCCTTGTTCCTGTTCTGTTTCTGCCTCAGTAGTGGCAGTGGGAACAGTTTCCTGATCTACATTCTCTCCTTCTACTTCAGTTTCACCTTCCTCTTTTTCTTCATCAGAACTCACATACTCAACATCTTCTTCAACATCCTCTAGAATTCCATTTTCATTTAATGTAAGATGCAAGTTGTTAAGACACTTAGCACCTATTTTGTTGTTAGCACTCATTGGAAATTCTAGGCCTTCAAGAGGCACACCAAACTTCTTAAAGATTCACATTAACAAACCTCCTCAACACAATCAGGATCTACTACCTTGGCCTTCTTTGCGGGTTTTGAATATGAGCTTCCTTTTGTGGTAGAAAGTCCTTTTCGTGCCGACATGCATGGGTTTTGTTGTTTTCGGTTTAGATGAAGTCTTGGGAGATTTCATGGTGATGATGAGATGAATTGATGAAGGTTAGGAATTGTTGAAAGAGGAAAATGGGTTTGACGGTTTTCTAGGAGTAGTATAAGTAATGGGTTTATGAATGATGGATGTGACATGAGGAGTGGGTTATAAAGGGTTGAATGGACGGTTATGAAAAAGGTTTGTACTACTTCCATAATGGCGGTTTTAGGAGGTGTAAGGGTAGTTATTAATTAAGCTTAGTTCGTTGAATATGTCGATTAAGGTAACTACTTTCCGAAACACCTCGATGATCCGTCTTCCATTTTATAAAATGATGTTGGTTCACCGAAAGAAATAAAATAAAGAAAATGCTGGAATTTGTGGAAAATAAAATATTTTTGTATTTTTAAAAAATTTATAATATGTGGGTAATAAAATATATAATATAAAATAAGTTATGCTACTTGGTCTAATTAGTTCAAACATGCAAGCAATCAAGATGAAGTTTAAGACATAAATTTGAATAGAAGTATACCCAAATCTCGCAATGATTGAGTGAACAATCTTGGTTGTTGTGGTTGATTGAACCCTTCCAATTTTTCATGATGTTTTGAGGAGGAATACTAGCAATTAAACATTAGTGAAGCTTGATCATACCTAGCTCCAACCTCATCTTTTCAAATTGTTCTCTTGGAAGCGGTTTGGTCATAATATCTGCAACTTGTTCACTAGTATTGACATGTTTAACAATAATATTTTTAAGCTCTACGTTATCCTTAAGGAAATGATGTCTAATATGAATATGTTTAACTCTAGAATGATGCACCGGATCTTTAGAAATACAAATAGCACTAGTATTATCACAATAAATAGGAACACATTCAAATTTAATACCAAAATCTCTTAGCTGTTGTTTAATCCAGAGCATTTGGGAACAGCAGGCTGCTGCTGCTACATATTCAGCTTCTGCCGTGGATAAAGCTACTGTGTTCTGTTTCTTGGAACTCCATGATACCAAACAAGATCCAAGAAACTGTACCATTCCTGAAGTGCTTTTTCTATTTACAAGATCACCTGCGTAATCTGCATCACTATACCCTTTCAAGTCATAGACATCACTTTTAGGATAAAATAAGGATAAGTCATCTGTTCCCTTTAGATATCTAAGAATTCTTTTAACTGCCGTATAATGTGATTCTTTAGGATTTGATTGAAATCTAGCACACAAGCCAACACTAAAGGATATATCGGGTCTACTAGCTGTTAGATATAGTAGTGATCCTATCATGCCTCTATACATCGTTTGGTCAACATTAATTCCGTTAGAGTCTTCATCTAACCTAATGTTAGTGGCCATGGGTGTATGGTTTGTTTTAGCATTATCTAGTCCATATTTCTTTAGAAGTTCTTTTATATATTTTTGTTGATGAATAAAGATACCGTTAGCAGTTTGTTTAATTTGCAACCCAAGGAAGAAATTTAATTCTCCCATCATACTCATTTCAAACTCATTACTCATTAGGTCAGCAAATTCCTTACATAACGATTCATTTGTAGCACCAAAAATAATATCATCAACATATATTTGAACAACTAATATATTCGAGCCTTTATTCTTAAAGAATAAGGTTTTATCAATTTTACCACGTATGAACTTATTTTCAATCAAAAACTTAGATAATCTCTCGTACCATTGTCTAGGTGCCTGTTTTAGCCCATAAAGAGCTTTATCAAGCTTGTAGACGTGATCCGGAGAAATTGGGTTTTCAAAGCCAGGTGGTTGTTCCACATACACATCTTCTTCTAGAAACCCATTTAAGAATGCACATTTTACGTCCATTTGATATAATTTAAAATTCATGAAAGCAGCAAATGAAATAAGAATTCTAATAGCTTCTAATCTAGCTACGGGAGCAAAAGTTTCAGTATAGTCAATACCTTCTTGTTGATTATAACCTTTTACCACCAACCTTGCTTTGTTTCTAACGATTATGCCGTGTTCATCAAGCTTGTTCCTGAATACCCATTTAAGTCCAATAATCTTCTTGTTCTTCGGCTTTGCTTCTAAGTGCCACACTTTGTTTCTTTCAAACTCGTTTAATTCATCTTGCATAGCTACCACCCAATCCGAATCTTGCAAAGCTTCTACATGATTCTTGGGTTCCATCGTTGATAGAAAAGCAAAGTGTGCACAGAAGTTTCTCATTTGTCCCCTTGTTTGTGTGCCTTTGTTCATGTCACTTATAATCAATTCTAGTGGATGTGACTTATGTTGTTTCCATGGTCTTGGAACAAAGTCTCTTGTGGGGACAGATGTGGAAGCTGGTTCACTGACTTGGTTCTGATTTGGTTCATCTTCAATTCTTTCTTCTTGTGCTTCTGTTTGAATTTCTGGATTGGGAACTGCAGGCTGTTCCTGATCTGCCTGTTGTTCCTGTTCTTGATTTTGTTCAATATTCTGATCTTGTTGTTGTTCTACTGGATCTTGCTCCTTGTATATGTTTTCATCATCTTCCAGATCCGCAAGACCTATCTTAAAATCACTTGTTTCTTGTTCACTTGTCATAAAGTTAGTCTCATCAAATATAATGTGAACAGATTCTTCAACACACATTGTTTTCTTATTGTAAACTCTATATGCTTTACTATGAGATGAATAGCCAAGAAATACTGCTTCATCACTTCTTTCATCAAATTTACCTAAATTTCGTTTTCCATTTACATGCACAAAACATCGACATCCAAAGACTCGAAAATATGAAATATTAGGTTTGATACCTTTAAATAATTCGTAGGGGGTCTTAGAAGTGATTGGTCTTATTAAAACTCGATTTAGTATATAACAAGCAGTATTGACGGCTTCGGCCCAAAAATTTCTAGGTAAACCACTAGCAATTAACATAGTTCTAGCCATTTCTTCTAAGGTTCTATTTTTACGTTCAACAACACCATTTTGTTGTGGTGTTCTAGGCGCGTAGAAATTATGACTTAAACCATGTTCATTACAATAATCCATAAACTTTGAATTTTCAAATTCTTTACCATGATCCGATCTTATGTGGACTAGTTGATTGTTACTAGATTTCTGAATTTTAGTAGCGAATGCAACAAATTCATCAAAAGCCTCATCTTTGCTAGATAAGAATAAAGTCCATGTAAATCTACTGTAATCATCAACTATAACAAAAACATATCGCTTACCGCTGCGACTTTGGATTCTCATAGGTCCACAAAGATCCATATGAATTAATTCAAGTGGTTTTGATGTGGTCACGACATTTTTAGTTTTAAAAGATGACCTTGCATGTTTTCCTTTGGCACAAGGATCACATACTTCATTCTTTTGAAATTTTAGGGACGGTAATCCTCTTACTAAGTCTTTAGTACGTAAAGTATTAAGCAATGAAAAACTAGCATGACCTAATCTTTTATGCCAAAGTAGAGGGTCATCTTCTATAACACTCAGACATGTTAAACTGGTTTTAGGAACAGTGTGCAGGTCCACCACATAGGTGTTCCCTTTTCTAATTCCTTCCAGAATGATGTCACCTGTGTCGTTCCTAGAAATCAAGCACTTCTCAGAAGTAAAGTTTACAGAGTTACCTTTATCACAAAATTGAGAAATACTTAATAGGTTGTGTTTCAAATTCTCGACCAAAAATACGTTATCTATTGCGTGGGAACTTGACCTTCCTACCTTGCCTTTTGCAATGATTTCACCTTTCATATTGTCGCCAAAGGTCACAGTTCCTCCATCATAGGCTTCTAGTGAGAGAAATTTTGATCTATCGCCTGTCATGTGCTTGGAACAGCCACTGTCGAGATACCATGAGCTGTTCCCCCTCACTAGAACCTCTTTTCCTTTAGATGTATCGTCATGAGTAGCCATGAGACAGAGGTTAGCTACCTCTTCTTCTTCCACGGGGGCTTCAGTTTCGGTTTCACTTTCGGACTCTCCCCATGCAGCTATCATGGCTTTGCGGAAATCAGTTTTGTTGAAATTTCCCTTTGTTGGTTGTCTTCCTGTTTCTCTTGCTTTCCCTTTAGCTTTCTCGTCCTTCCATAGTGGGCATTCCTTTATGAAGTGCTCGGTACTTCCACATTTGTGGCATTCATAAGTTTTGGATTTAGAAGTTCCTTTTTCTTTGTAGTTTCTTTGATTTTTATATCTATTGTTCCTGAACTTCTTGAATCTACGTACCAGCATTGCTGTCTCTTCCTCATCAGTTTCTGAATTTTCTTGATCGTCTGCTGTCAGAGCCAAACCTTTGTTCCTGGAACTGTCAGCTGTTCCCAGATGTAATTCATGAGTCATCAGGGAACCAGCCAACTCTTCCAGATTAAACTTTGTAAAATCTTTAGATTCTTGAATGGCTGTGACCTTTGCTCTCCAACGATCATCTTGAGGTAGGCTTCTTAGGATCTTTCGCACTTGTTCATCGGTTGGAATAAGCCTTCCAAGAGAGACTAACTCATTTGTGATGTTCGTAAACCTAGTAAACATTTCTTGAATGCTTTCTTTAGGTTCCATAACAAATCTTTCATATTTGGACATGAGTAAGTCAATCTTGGAACGCTTGACTTCGCTTGTTCCTTCATGGGTAACTTCCAGCAGATCCCAAATTTGTTTTGCTGTTTTGCAACCCATAATGCGATTGTGTTCATTAGGACCAAGCCCACAATGAAGTAATTTAATAGCAAGAGCGTTCATTTCCATCTTTTGAAAATCTTCTTTCTCATATTCCGTGATTGGTTTGGGAACAGTCTCGTTAATGGAGTTGGTAGTGGTTACCTCAAAATCTCCAACTTCGATGACTCTCCAAACTTGATAGTTTTCGGCTTTGATGAAGATTTCCATCCTGTTTTTCCAATAGGTATAGAATTTGCCATCAAACATTGGTGGTCTCTGAGTAGAGTACCCTTCTTCCATACGCTCGTTCATTTTCATCATCTCTAAAATACCAAGATACGGCTCTCAGGGTTTCCTGATTTAATGAGGAACAGGGCTCTGATACCAATTGTAGAAACGTATAGAGACAATGAAGGTGTAACAAGAGGGGGGGGTGAATTGTTACTTGTTCTCTTTAGAGTATTTTCGCCCTTTTCTTGCGGAATTTGAATAGAGAAAATACTCAAAACAAAATAAAAGAAAACTTTAAAGAAACACAAAGAATTTAACGTGGGAACAAGAACCACGACCCTCTAGGGATTTCGATTCTCTATTATTTTATGTAATTTAATTCTCTATTACATAAAATACATTTCTCCTTCTCTTTCTCTTCTTCTTTCTCGATTTCTTTCTTGTTCCTTCTCTCGATTCTCCTTCTCTTTCTCTCTTCTCTTTCTCTCTTCTCTTTCTCACTTCCCCCTTAGACTTACCCAAGTCTAATTACAAAATTCTCTCAAAAACCCATACAAGATAAATTCTCTAAATTGGATGAACAAACAAAGATAGCACAAGGAAAAATTTAGGAATTAATTTTCGGTTTAGAACACTCAAAAATTTCCTTTTCTTGATTCTTGAATCTCACGAAAATGGGCACAAATTTTCGGAAATAATTTTCTCTCAATGTTGATCACCAAGGGAGCACTCGAATGATATGAGTGATTATTTTTCTCCCTTGATCTCCATAGGAGAACTCTAAAGATTTTTCATGAATATTTCTCTCCTTGTTGATCGCCAAATGTTTGTGCCGGTTAGAAAAAAGCTTTTATAATCTTTTTAGAACAAGTTATGCCATAAACCCATTATCTAAAGATGAGGGATTAGTGGGCATTGACCGTGAGAAGGAAATAACTTCCTTGGTGGTTATTCAAAGTCAAACCTTGACTCTAGCTAAAAATAGCCATTTTCAAGAGACTTTTTAGGAGTTAGTTATTTTAATTCTTAGATTAAATCCTTGTGCTTTCTTGTTTATTAACCGTACAACAAAACTAAAATATAGAAAAATTAACTTAAGACTTTTTCTAAATAATTTTGTTGACTTCTCCTCTGACCGGATTCTGGAGGAACAACGTACTGTCTCTATCTGCAACATTCATCAGTTTATCAATATCAGGAACAGTAGACTTGGATTCTACTCTTGACTTCCTCATTGACCTTCTCTACTGACTTTGACTTTGTTGACTTTGACTTTGACTTGTACGATTGCCATTGACCAGTCCTTAGGTATCATCGACGATTACAATAATCGGATATATTACCTACAAAACAATCTCTAAAATACTTTGTTTGTTTATAAATTGTTAAGTCATCATCAAAACTCAAATGGGCCAACACTCTCCATATTGCATATTGCATATAATTGAATATTTAGAGGAATAATATATAAGACTTAATTAGAGGATTAATGAACGATGATTTATTAATACTCCCACCAATTCACCACTAAAGTCCCATTTGTTTTAGCACTCTATCCAATGCACTTATTCAATCGTTAATATGTCAAATTGTGCATAATTAAAAATTATAGAAATTTGATATAAATAATCTTTACATTGAGACGAAGCAAACAAGATCTTACTTGACTATGTTTTAACTTATAGATTAATAATGAAATACAAATTAAGAGAAGATATGTATAGTGTAAAAAAACAATGGGAACTTAGTGGTGAATCGGAGGGAGTACTTTTTATTTGCGAGGACATAGGCCGCCTGACATCTGGCCTGCTTTTTAGGGTACATGCACTTCAGGGTACTTGAAAGTCAAAGTATTCTGTTATGAATACCTTTAGTATGTGCACTTTGGTTTGATTACTTTGTTGTTCTTGATTGCTATTAGGGAACCATAGCTATGGAGTTGCCCAAGAAGGTAAAATTTGACCCCATTAAGCCTCAAGATGTGTCGGATAGTGCTGAAATTCAATTCCGTTTTGTGCGAACACCAAAACACCGTGATGCACCACTTCGAAAAGCATGGAAAACGGAAATTTATGACCCTATTCGCAATGAGATGAAAATTGACATTCGGATGAATCTGAAAACAAAGCGCGTTGAACTTAAGACCATGCCCAACACCCCTGACATAAGCAACCTTGACAAGTGTGCTAGTTTTGTTGAAGCTTTCATGTTGGGTTTTGATCCTGATCAAATCAAGGATGTGTTTCTCAAGTATGATAATATTTATATGGGTACCGTTGATATGCAGGAGGAAAAGCGTACACTGAAGGGGGATCACTTGAATCGTGCCATAGGAAGGGTTTGTGGGAAAGGTGGAAAGACTAAATTTATGATTGAGAATGCTACTAAAACTAGGATTGTGGTTGCTGGTAAGAAGATTCACATTGTAGGATCATTTGATGCCATTAAAATTGCAAAGGACTCGGTGCGCAGGCTTATTTTGGGATCACCTGCTGGGAAGATACAATCAAGGCTTAAAACAATAACTGCTCGTGCATCAGAACGCTTCTAAAATGAGTATTTGAGTAGGAGATTATATGGTGTTGTCGATAATAAACAATTACTAGTATTTGATTAGGAGATTATATCATATGGTTCTAAATTATTAGTAATCAAGTAAGATAGCAATTGTTAGATTCTATTTTGTGCTTAGTAGTGCTCTAAGTAAAACATTGACTATCTTTTGTTGATCAGTATGATAACATATTACATGAATTTTATAAAATTCATGATTATTTATGAAGTACAACAGAAAAGAAGTTAAACGTTCAGTGCATTTCTTTCTTTGTTTTTTTGATGTAATGGTTCTGAATAGAGGTGTTCAAAACAGACCCGATGATCCGATAGACATCCGATTTTTGTAACCGAACTCGATTTAACCCGATTTAAAAATAGATCTACTATTATGTAAAAATCAATGTGAACACAAAATCCGATTTTGAATCAATCCAAAACACCTGACCCGAAATCAACCCGATGACCCGAATGAACACCTCTAGTTCTGAAATTCGAGCAATATATATATTAAGTTAAAGGCAAGAACCCGACTACGGCCTAGAGTGCATTTGGTGCTTGCAAAATACCACATGATACAAGCTTTGGCCGCTCCATCATTACATTTTGTCCTTAGAAGTAACTAAATTTAAGCTCTAGTGTTGTGTCCCAGGTATGTTATACTAAACTAGTATAAAAAAACTCGTGTAATGCACGAACTTTTTAATAATACATAAGTAAATATATAAATTTTAGAAGAAATGTACAATTACATAAAATGTAATAATCACTATTAAATTTTTGTAACAACTTCACAACTACTAATTAAAGTTTATTTTTATTCATTAAAAAGGTTTTTTTTTTATTATGACCTTCTAATAAAGATTTTGAATGTGATATCACTGTTTACCTAATTTAACATAATTTTAAAATATACTTATAAATTATGCCTATTATTATAAAAGTTTACAATATGCCTATAGATTATGCCCATTATAAAATTTTAATTATTTGAACTAATATTGTTTCTTAAACTAAACTATCATGTAATCAAATGAAACAAATAATATTATTTTATCTATCAAAGAAAGCTCTAATATGTTGACACTTGGAATTTTCCAAGTCTTTTATTATATTGTATGATATGATGATTAGATACTGTAAGTAAATAACGTGATTTGTACTATCGGTAAATCACTCTTATGTGGAAGAATTTGATAGGATGGAGTTTTTAGGATTTTAATTTATTTTTTTTTATTTACTTTATTGATATTTGTTTTTTCTTTCGTGGTTTGTAATATCGGTAAATAATGTGCTTTGTTACAGTTTAGAGTGACATTAAATAGCTTGAATTAGCTAGGTTTATTTTAATTTCATTTGATTGTACTATAGTGTAAAATAAGATAGTTATTGTGGTGTAGTCACAGGAATGATGTGGTTGTCATATTATCTAATATTTGCTGATTAGAGGTGTTCAATGAGTCGGACCCCCATTTTAAGCCTTTATCCAGCCCGTTTTTAGATGGGCTTTATAAGGGTCGGGCCGAAAATGGGCCGGGCCTAAAACAGGCTCTATTATTATTAAAATGGAGCGGGTTGTAAGAGGGCTTTAAATGGGCTGAAAACGGGCCTTTGTAAATTAATATGGGCTTTGAAAATTTTAAATTGTTTATGCCCTGATCTCAACAAACTGTTTTCATGGGAGATTGGCTACGTGACTGTGAGTATTTTTTTTCTTTTTCTCTATAAAAAAAAATTTAATTTAGAGATAGTAATTTCTTTGTAATTTAATTCTTTTGAAATTTTATGGATTGTTTTATTAGTAATTGTTTGATTGAAATAATTTCACTAACTTAGGAAGTATAAATTTTCTTGGAGTTCAAATTCCTATAGAATTAATTATACACACATACAGTTTTTTTTAATTAAATTAATAAAGCCTTCAATATATATTAGTAATGTCTTAATTAATTATTTTGACAAAGTATAAATGGAAAATTTCTTCTGGATTACCTTGCCGCCAGTTACAATTAATATTTGGAAAATTTACTTTTAAAAATCCCACCTTTGGGTTGTTCTCTTCTAAAAATCCGACCTTTCGATTATTTTTGAAAAATCCGACCTTTGCCCCCCATTGTCATCTAAAGAACATCACCCATATGTTAACCTGAAGAACCGGTTAACTTTCAATTAAAAAAAAAAAAGAGAAAATCAGAATTACTAAACCCTAAAATGCTATAAAGGGATTCATCTTCTTCATTTTCCATTATAACCATGGAAGCCATGGATTCTCCTCATCCAAATCAAAGTTATTTACTTTATGATATGGGATTTGGGATTAAATCTACAAACATCAAAAAAACATTAAAGAACAACCAAAACTTGCAAAGATAAGCATAAATTACAAATGGGTACAAGTCAATGGTGATTAAATCTACAAACATCAAAGTTCTTTACTTAGAAGAACCAATCAGAAGGTGTATAACCAGTGTTAGTGATGAACATAAATGGTCCAGTGTTACTTAGTAAGGACAATTTGGTATTACTGTGTTCAAAGTTCTTTAATGTCAGTAGCAATTTTGATGCTCTTCAAAATTTGACTAACACTGGTAATACAACTTCAAAGAACCAATCAAACTTCAAAGAGCATCAAATTAAAGAACAATCAAAACACTAAAGAACAATCAAACTTCAAAGAGCATCAAATAAGAAGAACCAAAACAGTAAATTAGAAGAACCAAAAACAGCAAAATTAGGAACTAAATTAGAAGAATAAACCCTTAAATTAAAGGGGTTTATTAAAGAACAACCAAACCAGTAAATCTATAGCTATGGTTACTCAAATCTACAAACAATCAAATTTTTTAGGACAACTAAACCCTTAAATTAAAGAACAACCAAAACACTAAAGAACAATCAAACTTCAAAGAGCATCAAATTAGAAGAATAAACCCTTAAACTAAAGGGGTTTTTGTCCTAATTTCTATAGTACAACTACAGCTATATATTGTTACTCAATGGATTTTCAAGATTTGAAAGGAATAGTCATGGTAGATTGAAGAACAATGATATGGAAGGAGGGAAGTAAATGAGGGAAGGAGGGAAGTTAATGGGGGCAAAGGTAATTTCTCAAAATGGGTACAAGTCAAAGGGAAGGAGGGAAGTAAATGAAGATGAAGATGAGTAATTTTTCAAGAATGCAGGTTTCCGGTCATTTTGGACTTTAGATGACAATGGGGTGCAAAGGTCGGATTTTTCAAAAATAATCGAAAGGTCGGATTTTTAGAAGAAAACAACCTAAAGGTGAGATTTTTAAAAGTAAATTTTCCTTAATATTTATAAAACTTCTACAGGAAGAAAATTGAAATTTGTATTTTTATTTCTAGATTTTTTATAAATTTATTTTGATTCTGAATATTATCATTATCAAAGTGAATTACAAAATGGGTCGGGTCGGATTGGGCCGGATTTTAGAGCCCGGCCCATTTTGGCCCATTTTTATTTTTGAAAGACTCGGCCCGGCCCTTATCCGGCCCATTGAACACCTCTATTGCTGGTATCATGAGATATTTATTTATGGCCTAAATTTGGATATATAACATATGGGTAATTTTAGTTTGCTAAAGTTGTAAACCTTAACTACCTGTCATGGCTTAGGCTCGATTCTAAGCTCATTTTGAGTGGTCGATCGTGTAGGACCCCAAAAATAAAGAGTATATATATTAAATGGTGATTTTAGTAAAAGAAAATATTATTGAAGCAGTTGGTAAAAAAACTATATGTTTAATACCCATAATTGGGTTCAAAACTTACCAAAGACAATTTTTTGGTATTTGTAACTAAAGCAAGGGGACTCACGGTAATCTTTACAATTTTTGGTAAAATTCAAATTTAATAATTGATTCCCTGTATTCACGCCATTCATATTCATGCCTCACCTTCTTTTTTACTTCTTCGACCTTTTCGCTTCTCAATTAATTTCTCTATCAAACAAAGTAAAACTTTATTTGGCAAATAAATTTTTATTTAAGATGAAGGAAGATCTTATTCATGTCTTCAACTTGATAACTGATTTCTTCATAAAATCAATTGCTTCAAGGCATATGAAAAGAGCAACACGTTTAAAGTGATTTGTTTATAAACGTTTTTATGTATTTTAAGTAATTTTAGAATATAAGGTTGAGTATTTAGAGCGTGTAGGACAATATCCAAAGTTTTAAAGCATAAACTAAGCAAGAAGGTAACAACGGAACCAAAACACACATGCTCGACCAGTGTGCTGGTTTGAGCATAGGGATGCTAGTTCGAACACTTGCTTGCTCGTTCGAGCACTTCTTCAGTGCTTGGACTGAGCTTCTGTTTGTTTCTCTGTGCATTGCTCATTCGAGCACTTGGGAATTATCACTTCAAAAAGTTTCTGGAAAGTTTTTTGGGTCATGCTCGTTCGAGCACTTCAGAACAATGCATCTGTTCGTGGATCAAAACTTCGTTTCATGTAGTACTGTTGTATTGTTATGAACTAATGTTTTACTTGATAAATATATCTGATAAATATCAGATATAATTATTAAATTGATTAATTTGGATGAATCCATGCCACGTTACTCAAGAAATAAAAGTTGGTGCTTAAGATCATTTACACTTTAATCATATTTTGAACATCATATATATATATATATATATATATATATATATATATATATATATATATATATATATATATATATATATATATATATATATATATATATATATATATATATATATATATATATAGTGGAAAAAAGCTTAAGGGCTGCGGTTTTTTAGCCCCTTTGGGCTGCGTTTTTTGACCCCAGCCATTATTGTAGCAGCAACAAATAATATAAAAGGGCTGCGGTCAAAAAACGCAGCCCAAAATAAGGTAAAGGGCTGCGGACATAGGAAAAAACCGCAGCCCTTAAGCTTAATAGGGGCTGTGTGTTGGAAGCTCAAGGGCTGCGGACAGGAACTAAAAACCGCAGCCCCTTGTGTAATATGGGCTATGTGTGGAAACATCAAGGGCTGCGGACAGGCTTATGAACCGCAGCCCCTTTCCTTTTTTTTTTTTAATTTTTTTTTTGTTTTCGTAATATTTGTATAATAAATAATAATTATTAGCATAAATATTAAATAATAAATATTTCACAATAATAAACCGTCGATAAATACCAAAATATATCACTCAATTATAATATATATTATATATATAATATTATATACATAAAGTATATACAACCGCATATAATTAGAAATAAAACGATACATATAAATTAAAGTACTCTAGCTACACGATATATACATATATATATATATATATATATATATATATATATATATATATATATATATATATATATATATATAATAATCTAGCTACCAACTTAATAAATTAGAAATAAACACCGCGACTTTGTCCTTGACTTTGCGTAGTTCAATATCCGTCAATTCGCGTGTTGGTCTTGGAGAGTCAATAATCTACGAATTAAAATCAATTATTATTATTAAAAAGTTAGTCGTACATTATATAATATAATTAATATATATATTATAAATAAATAATTTAAAAAACATATATAATAACTAATTAAATAAAATACTTACGGAATCAATATTTTGAACCCCGACATTCTTGACGGCTTCGATGAGATCATCCATAAATTTAATAACGTAGTAGCCGCAATGAATGGAATTTTTTTGTTGAAAACACTAAGAAAAAAAAATATTATATATTAGTGCCAAATTAAAAATGCTTCAAAACCGTTAAAAACGCAACTTAACACTTAATTTTGAGCAAATGACAATTATTTTCGATTCTAACAACTTTAACACAATTATATATACCAAATAATGTTGTGTGCCAAGTTTCATGCATAACAAACAAGGTTTAAGCTACTTTACGCTCGAAAATGCCAAAATTCATTAAAAGCGTTAAAAAACGCAACTTGACCCTTAATTTTGAGCAAATGACAACTATTTTCGATTCTAAAAACTTCAACACATTTATATATACCAAATAGTGTTGTGTGCCAAGTTTCATTCATAACAAACAAGGTTTAAGCTACTTTACACCCGAAAATGACAAAATTCATTCAAAACCTTAAAAAACGCAACTTGACCCTTAATTTTGAACAAATGACAACTATTTTCAATTCTAACAACTTCAACACATTTATATATACCAAATAGTGTTGT